>VDFB02335821.1:0-76053 GCA_007258455.2 Sequoia sempervirens | reverse complement strand
ATCTCCTCTCCCGAGTGATATTTCCCCTCTACTAGGAGGAATGGTTGACACACCTACATTGAATGACACACTAATGGGAGTCATATGTTCACAACATAACAGTATACATAAAACATCTCAAAAGTTAGAATAAACATTACTCCATAACTTTGTATGCACATTTATCAAGAATAACATCAATAGAACTAACATTTAAATTAGACAATCATTAAATTGAGACACATTCATATTGATAACAAGAAACAACATGTTTTATTCATCTCGTTGATTCAATCATTACAATCAATTTCCCTATGCAATAGTAGCTATACAATCGGGGTGTAACATACTTCCCCCCTTATGATTCATCGTCCCCGATGAACTAAGGTATTATTCAAAAGCATAAAAAGAAAACTTAACACTATATTTTATTTATCATTCCCGAATGCTTCAAGAATGTTAGGAAACTTTTGCCGAAGCTCTGCATATTCTTCCCAAGTAGTTGAGTCTTCAGCGTACTGGTCCCACTAGAGTTTACACTAAGAGACTTCTGTGTTCTGTAAGCGAAGCTTACGAGTTTCAAGCATCTTGATGGGCTCGAGCGTTACTACTCTGGGATCCTTTACCTGTAAAACAGTCCAATCAATAACATGATTATCACCTGGTATATACTTCTTAAGGTAGGACACATGGAAGACATTGTGCATTTGGGCAAGAGCTGGTGGCAATGCGATTCAATAGGCTACAAGGTTTATTTCTTCTAAAACCTCAAAGGGTCCAACATATCGTGGGGCCAACTTGGAAGACTTTCCAAACTTTATGGAGCTTTTGTGAGGCTTAACTCTCAAAAATAACTCGTCGCCTATGGCAAAATTTCGGGGCACTCTCTTAGCATCTGCATAGCTCTTTTGTCGATTGTTAGCTTTGGCTAACCTTTGCTTTATAACTTTTACTTGCTCCTCCATTTCTGCTAACATTTCAGGTCGAAGACTTACTCGATCCTCAAGTTTATCCCAACTTATTGGAGTTTGACACTTTCAACCATACAAGGCTTCAAACGGAGCCATCTTTATTGCTAAATGGTATGAGTTGTTATAGGCAAATTCGACTAAAGGTAAGTAGTCTTCCCACTTGTATTGCTGATCCATGCAATACACTCGAAGTAGGTCTTCCATTACTTGGTTTACTCTTTTAGTTTGCCCATCCGTTTCCGGATGATATGTTGAGCTAATGTTTAGTTGAGTCCCAAGTGCAGAGAATAAGGTTTGCCAAAACCTAGAAGTGATTCTTGCATCCCTATCAGATATGATCTTTTCGGGTATACCATGCAATCTAAACACTTCTTGCACAAACTTCCTTGCAATGACTGGTGCTCCATCAATCAGATTTCCAGGTATAAAGTGAGTCACTTTAGTTAGCCTATCTACTACCACGAGTATGGCATTGTGCTTGTTCCTTGACATAAGTAGCCCTTGCACAAAATCCATACTTATCACTTGCCATTTCCATTCCAAAATGTCATGTGGGTACAGTAAACCTGCTAGGTGATGATGCTCAGCTTTTACCCTTTGACACTCAAGGCATCTTGCTGCATAACTAGCAGCATCTCCCTTCATTCCTTTCCAGAAGTATAATGGCTTCACATCAACCATCATTTTTGTCACTCTTGGGTGTCCGGAATACGGGGCT
Source organism: Sequoia sempervirens (assembly GCA_007258455.2). NCBI lineage: Eukaryota > Viridiplantae > Streptophyta > Pinopsida > Cupressales > Cupressaceae > Sequoia > Sequoia sempervirens. The sequence goes on along the minus strand of VDFB02335821.1, from coordinate 74,385 downwards.
TCATGCACTTCTTTCCACACCAGGTTTCCCAAATTGCTTACATTAGGTACATATATTCTACCTTTGTACCTAAGCAATCCACTTGGTTCGAATTTGAAACCTTCATACCTTGGGTCTTGAGGATTTTCCATGAGTGCTTGCTTAACTTGTAAGTAGTACTCATCCTCCGTACATTTCTGGAGTACTTGGTCTTTGAAATCAGTATGAATTGCAACAATTGAAGCTATGTGAAGTCTCCGACTTAATGCATCAGCAACCCGATTTTCTTTTCCCTTGATGTAGCTGATATTAAAGTCATAATTAGTGATCAACTCTAACCATCTCCTCTACCTGGCATTTAGATTTGGTTGAGTGAAAAGATACATTAACCCACTATGATCAATCTTTAACTCAAAGGGTTTCCCTAGCAAATAGTGTCTCCACATTCGCAATGCATGGACGATACCTGCCAACTCTAAATCATCCAAAGCATAATTCATCTCATATGGCTTTAGCTTCCTAGACTCGTATGCAATTACTTGGTCATCTTGCATCTGTACTCCTCCAAGCCCTTCTCCGCAAGCATCAATGACAATAGTGAAACTCCCTTCCAGATCTGGTACCTTTAGGATTGGTGCGGTGGTCAATTTCTCTTTGAGTAGGTCAAAAGCTTTATGACACTTCTCATTCCATTCAAACCTTTTCCCCTTCCTCTGTAAAGAAGTTATAGGAAAAGCAATTTTAGAAAAGTTTGCCACAAACTTCCTATAGTATCCTGCCAAGCCCATAAAACTTCTCACTTCTGACACGTTTTGGGTATAGGCCACTAAATTATTGTTGTGATCTTGGCTGGATCTACTGCAATACCTTCAACTGAAATCACATGGTCCAAGTAATGCACTCTCTGTTGGAAGAAAGTACACTTAGAAAGTTTTTCGTACAAATTATGCTCTCACAACCGTTGTAAAACCATTTCTAAGTGCCTATTGTGTTCTTCGTTTCTAGAATAGATTAGAATGTCATCTAGAAATACTAGCACAAACTTGTCCAGGTAATCTCTAAACACACTATTCATAAGGTTCATAAATGTTGGCGCATTTGTCAAACCAAATGGTAAAACCGTGAACTCATAGTGTCCATACCGAGTTCTGAAAGTATTTTTAAAGATATCTTCAACTTTAACCCTCAGTTGGTGATATCCAAACCTTAGATCTATCTTTGAAAATACAGTTGCTCCTCTCACTTGATCAAACAGATCGTCAATTCGGGGCAGCGGGTATTTGTTCTTTACCGTAGCTTTGTTAAGCATAAAATAGTCAATGCATAGTCGCAAAGTTCCATCCTTCTTCTTGACGAAGATTACAGGCGCTCCCCAGGGTGAAACACTTGGTCTTACTAATCCCTTTGACAGCAACTCATCCAATTGTGCCTTGAGTTCCGCGAGTTCTGTAGTGGTCATCCTATAGGGTACCTTGGATATAGGCTCCGATCCGAGAATTATATCTATAGAAAAATCAAAGATTCTCTTTGGAGGTAGACCTGGTAGTTCTTCAGGAAATACATCAAAAAATTTCCTTAACACTGGATACTTTTCCATATCTGAGTTTCCTGATTCGTCAATCTCTCCATCTTCTATCTCTTGTAGACTCTGGTTTTTAGGATCATCTAGCTCTTCAATTTTCACCGCAAAGAGTTTACATCCTTTCTTTTTGGCTCTCAACAGTTGCATTGTTGAAATGTGTCGCACCTTCACCTCTCTAGGTATTCCTTGCAATCTCACTTGATTCCCACAGTCATCTAGACACTCAACTGTCTTGGCATGACAGTCAACTATGGCCCTATGTCTCCATAGCCAGTTCATTCCTAGGATGACATCATATGATCCTAGCGGTGCGACATATAGGTTAACTTCAATGGTGAAACTAGGTAGCTCTAACTTAGCCTCAAAAAGACATTGGTCCACCTTAGCTCTTGTACTGTTTGCATACACAACATTCCATGACATAGCCATGTGCCCTGCCTTCCTAGACAATTGATTTGCTACTCTAGGAGTAATGGAATTTTCTGTAGAACCAGTATCAATAACGATAGAGATAGGTAAGCCAAACAACTTACCTAATGTCTTGATCGGCATTATCTGATAGTCAGCTTGCCTATCATCTACCGCAACATGGATCCTTTGCTGGAACATAGCCTTTTGAGAAGGCAGTGAGTTTCCATAGGGCTGGGAACCAGGAGCTTTATTAGGGCACTCCCTTGCATAGTGGTCTCCTTTGCACAAAAAACAACCCGTAGGTGGTCCTCTTCTCCCAGATGCTTCTCCGGATTTATAGTTAACTTCACTAGCCTTGCTATTGTTACCATTGTTGGAGTTGCTTCTTTTCCGATCTCTTCGGAATTCCTTTCCATTGTAATGAGATCTTTTTCCCTTTTGCTTGACAGCATCCTGAACATGTTCCTCCTTCCTTGGAGTTATTTTGGTGGACACATCGTTGTCCTTCTTCTGTTCCTTCCTCTCCTGATGATGGAAATCCGCTTTGAGCTTCTGCTCATGTTTAAAAGCTTTTTCATAAACAAGGTCCATGGTGGTTGGACCATGCATGTCCACCTCGCCTCCGATTTTACTGTTGAGTCCCAGTATGACCTTCCTAATTTAGAATTGTTCATCTTTATGATAGATTGGGACGTATCGAAGAAGTCGAGTAAACTTCTCCCAGTAATCATGGACCGACATAGTCCCTTGCTTTAGCTCCTCAAAATCAAAGACCTTTCGATTGTAAAAAAGTTGTGGCAACCAACGTTTGTGGAAGATTTAAACAAAGTCTCCCCAAGTCATCTTCCAGGAACTTATGTCAAGTTCCAACTTTTTATTCATCCACCAATTAGAGGCTTCACCTGCTAATTCGTATGCTCCCCATGCTGCCTTAGTTACCTCATCGTAGTTCCTTATTTTAAAATATTTCTCCATCTGGACTAGCCAGACTTCGGCTTCATTGCCTCCTGCAAAAATTTTAATTTTGGGGTACAACACATATCACGAGATAGCTCAGTAGACGCTATCTTCCTGTTTCTTTCAGCAGAGTTGGTTGGTGACTTTTCCTTCTCATGATTGTGGTTATCACCACGTCCATGAGACGAACTTTCTCCTTCCGTGTTGTTGATGTTTATTTCCTTCTCCAATCCGTCTTTCGCTCTTTCATTCTCCAAATTGGTTAACCTTTCCAAAATCAAGTCGAGCCTCGCTTCCACTCCAGTGTCCTTTGCTCGTCTTCGTTACTTGCGTTAGGTTTATTGCGCGTCCTCTCGTATGTTTTCACCATGGTTATAAGGTTGATTAAACTTGGTGTTTTATCCAAGTTAGATTAATTAATTTTTCAACTAATGGAAAGCATAAAAGCATACAGTCACATGATCACAAGATTTCCATGCAAGTTTTTAAGTCATACGCAATTTTAGATAAACATTGAGTTTTATTTATAGCAAGAGGATTTCCAATATCCCATTGGTTAAATTGATTGACTATTAAGATAGTCAAGAGGAGAATATCCATCGAATTCATTCTCGGATACATAACTTAGAGGTGTATAGCCTATAGATTGAGAGTATTGTAGTTCTCTTTCATTTTCTTCATCTCTCGTCTGCTCATATCTATCCCAGAAAGGATAATACCCCTCAGATCTTTCATTAGTTACATAGTTGCGAGAATTACTGTTGATATGGTGTTCATCAATAGTATGGTCCACATTTTGATCTTGAGGACAATTCTCAACTGGGGGAGTCCTTGGTATATATCCCACAGACTCATTACCTGAAGAAATAGTTATAACTTTGGCCAATGGAAGAACTCTAGGATCCCTAAATATGAATGCTGGACTGGTGCTTTCCTCGGAAGGCATGTCCCTGGATAGTGGTAAAGAATCTGACTTTTCTGGGGAGATGTAGGGTAAATGGTTGAATGTAGCTTCCATCTTCATTCTTCTCTTTACCTCGCCGATTCAGGAAAGAGCATGGCTAACAGTCTCAGTATTACTTCACCAGATGGCATTATCATGGTTGGTTCCTTCGACGGTCCTAATAATGGCCTCTTTTTCCTTCTTGGCCTTTAGGTAATGTTCTGTAAGAGACATGGTGTCTCTAAACCCCAGCTGATGTTTTGAATGCAATTGATTTTTTTTGTGTTTGCTGGTTTTTGAAAGTTTTTGTAATTTTTTTTGTGATTTTTGCAATATAAGATTTATGCGATTTTTTGAAATAACTAATGCTAGGAATTGATAAAATGCAAGGAATGGAATTCAACAACAATAAATATGTATTTTGAACTGCAATTGCCTTTATTATTTCAAGTAAATGATTACAATACTAAAAGGCAAACATGCAATGAAAAAGGAAGCTGTTATATGAATTTAAGAACCTGATTTTATTCGCAGCAATTAATGAATAGCTGAAGAAGTACGGCTTGCGCAGAGTACAATGATTTCCAACCAAAAAATGGTACCAAATGCTCCTTAAAGAATATGTGCCCCAACTGGTGATGGAATTGAACCAAAAGGCAAGGTGTTTTTTGCTTTGAATCCACACGCCAAGCAGCTGAGATGGTATGGCCCTAACAACAAAGAATGAGCCGTACGACTGGGAAGAATAAGACTGAAATTTAATTGATAAAAGCCGAAAGTCGTCCTTCCTTCAATTTGATGATTTCCCCTTTCAAACCCTTGCTAATAACTTCTCAATAAGCTCTGGTATGGCCTCTGAATGAAGCCACGCTGATTAGCAATCTTCAGTTGATTTTTCACAACCTCAGTATGCTTGATTCTGAAGAGGGAACGTTCTCCAAAATCTGATTTGCAGAAACCCTTGTTTCTCAAACTCCAATTTTCTCAGAGAGATGAAGACAAATTAAAATAATCAATCATAATGAGTTTCATTTGTCCTTTGTGAAATAAATACTCTCTTCAATAAGCTCGACCCTCCAAAACGGCAATTTAAAATGCATTTAATAATATTAAATTCGCCCCCTTTTTGACTTAGGCTCAATAATCAATAAATGGCATCCACTTTAATGAGTAATAAATACTCAAATAATATAACGCTCCTTTATTATAAAGTAATAAAATAACTTTATAATAAGCCATTTAATTAATATTTCACTTAATTGACTTTATAATAGAAAGTCATAATAATAATAATCATTTAATTATCATTAAATGCTTCAATATTCTCCGTTTGCTCAACCAACTGCCGAACTAGGTCGAAACTGAGATAGCCAACTGAGCCAGGTGCCTTTTTAGAAATAGTAACTCCTGATGGCCTTACTTACTATAAATAGTAAGTGCCTGAATAACACTCTTTAAACATCCGCAAAGGCCCAAACCTGAATCAAACTATGGAGTAATGTCGCCAAACTCTGGATAACTGCAATGGAAGACCCTCTAATCACAATTGTTAGCCTACGAGGGTCAAAATGATAGGCTAACCCCTCAATCATCTGAACTGCCTAGGAAGGGGACATTACACGTTCATTGCCAATTACAGACTTCCTAGCTATTAATTTGACACGTACCACCCTGACACAAGAATTTTTCCACAACATTAGATAATGTTTGGAAAAGGAAAACATGATGAACTCATAGGTTCCTAGTGTCAAACCTAGTAGCTCTGATACCACATGTAATGATCTAACCTGTACGTGAAATAAAAATTTGTTAATTTTAACAACAATAAGTAAAGACAATGCCATTTCAATAAAAAATTTCCTTTTAATTTGAAAACATGATACAACATAATTCAACTTTTAATCTATTTCTTTTCAAAGAAATCAACAAAGTAATAAAGCACAAGATACATACATAGCTCGTAAGATTTTTTGAACAAATAGTAGTAAGAAGTTCTGTGAGTCCGTCCTTTCAAATCTTGGTAGATTGGACGCTTGTTGTGGAGGAGAAACATCACTCAGGCACTTTTCCGCCAACCACAGACTTATAATGTGGTCCCCGACACATCCATTATTCAATAGATGGCCCTCCCTTCGAACGAAGAGATTGGTAGCGTATCTGTTAATGATTACCAACTAAGCATAGTGTTGTGTCCTACATAACTAGGTCCTGTGCATCTGGCAACTTTCGAACTAGTATGTAATACGGGATCACAGTGAACTGATAGTGTAGTCTCAACTAACTCACATCTAGGTGGAAGTTGTACATTTCACTACTTTGGCCAAAGTATTCCCATTCAATGTATAGAATGAAGGTCATCTATCACATGCACTAGTCAGGGTCAATTTGACTTAAGGCTTCCTTACTCTACGCATAGGTTTGTCCTTCAATGGGTAAAACGTACCCCAGACATACTACGACACACTAACCTACTAGAAATGAAACATCATAACTAGTAACCACAAAATCCCCTCCTATACTGGAAATCTTCATCCTAGGAGTTTCATAAGCTTATCTAAGTCAATCTAATAACTTAAGTTGTGTTTGTTACTTAATTCAATGCCTTCATTTCCGTCCTAGTATTTTGTAACTACTTCAAGCATATTCCCCTTATATGGAGATCATACAAGTAATGCATTTAACACAAATATGCAACCTTAACCTTTATACAATTCACTTCCTAAGTACAAATAGGTATGCAATTTATATAATAACTCAATTTCTCTATTACAAAGAAATGCAGTTAATGAAATGACTTCCTACCAATGCACAAACAGTAAACACAAAAGATAATAACATTTTAGAATTCAAGAATAGAGTTGATAGTAGAAGAATATCCCATGCCTGATTTTTAGCTTTCCTTTAAAAGATGAAGTCTTAGTCTGTCTCCACAGTACCTCAGCTTAATTAATCAACTGGAAATTCTCCACAAGCCTTTGCCTTTCACACTCAGGTTATACTCTCAAATTGAAAACCTTCTCACTCAGAAATATCTGACAGCTGAATAAAGCTCAGATAATTGATAATGGTGAACTGATAATTCCTCAATAGCAATTGTCAGGAATGAATAGATGACTTCTCAGAAATATAAATTGCTCTCAGAAATACAAATGGCTCTTAGCAAACAATGCTCACAAAATAATCTCTAGAAATAGATGAAACTCGGATTCAATGAGCCAGTGAAGAAGAATGAACAGGGGCGACTATTTATAGAGCCCTTGCCCATCGATTTCCTCTTTAAATGGCATGAGAACTGATAGAACTTAGTTTTGAATATTTCAACTAAGAAATGTGGCGGATTTACTAGAAGTGAGTCGACCTCAATCATTGAGAGCATTCAAAGAACATTTCAACTTGCATATGATGAACACTGGTGAATCGACACCTACAGGCGTCACTCTGTTTTGGCACGATTTCCATAAATCTGTTTGATGATTCAACATTTAGGAATTAGTCAAGGTTGAATGAAATCCATATTGCCATTATTCATGGCTCAGCCAATAGCTTATAGGCTGCGTTGGAGCTTCAACGACTTGGTCATGGAATAAAAACTCCAGGCGTGTGTTTTCTTCATTCGCCTTTTTTATTTTATTTCCCAAGTTTTTAATATTTTGAATGATAAATATTTCAAACGCACTTTATAAGATTGACGCATTTAAAATGCCTTTTTCCCCATTTAATAGTTTAATTATTCAATTTTCTCTCATGTTTGGTGACTTTTAAATCAGCTGGGTTTATAAACCCAATTTCCTTAGTTTTGTTTTCAATATAAACTCAAATGGAATATAATTTAATTCAATTTTTCCAATAATGAGATTTAAAATATTAAACTTTAACATATATTTTATATTATTTATATATATAAATATATTAGAGTAATCATTAATATATACATATACATATATATATATATTTAATTACTCCACATAACTTATACATATATATGTATATATTATTTTACTTTAATATATATATATATATATATATATATATATATTCATATATATATAAGTTGTCAGGCAGTAATAATATAATATTAATAATATCCACAAATATCATTGGTTGTGAGTATATATACATGTATATACGTCCGTATATATTCCTTTATGTGCACGTATATGTATGTATAGCATATCGATGCATTCTTATGAGCATGTCCATTTGCTATTATACGTTTGTATCGATATGAATATATCTATGGATACGTGTATATACTATATACATGTATATATGCTCACCTCCTAACCAATAATGTTACCATCTTAATGATCGTTATAACATAAATAGATACATAGATAAACATCACTTATATACAACATTCAAAAGTAGACAAGACTCCTAATGCCAACATACAAGCCTACGGATGACTTACCCATAACTCAAACAAACTGACTTAGCTTACTCAGTCTAAGGGACGTGCGTGTATGCTCAAATGGTTCTCTTTACCGATTACCCGACCAAGCTCCTCTCCCGAGTGATATTTCCCCTCTGCTTGGAGGAATGGTTCGCACACCTGCATTCAATGACAAGCTAACGGGAGTCATATATTCACAACATAACAGTATACATAAAACATCTCAAAAGTTAGAATAAACATTACTCCATAACTTTGTATGCACATTCATCAAGAATAACATCAATAGAACTAACATTTAAATGAGACAATCATTAAATGGACACATTCATATTGATAACAAGAAACAACATGTTTTATTCATCTCATTGATTCAATCATTACAATCAATTGCCCTATGCAATAGTAGCTATACAATCGGGGTGTAACAAAAATGCTCCAATTTGACCTTCATTGCTGGATGTTTGACTGTTCCCGTGAACTTGTTGATAGATTCATTGCAAAAACTAATCAAAACGGAGGACTTCTTGGAAGTTGTAACGCCTTAAAGCTGCATCTGAGGCCTCAAAAGTTTGGTGCCTTTTGCTAGCAGGGTGCATTTTTGCTCAGTGTTAGACAATTATCATGGTTTTCAACTTTTCCTTTGTTTTACGTGTCCGTTTGATCTTCATTTGTCGGCATTCGACAGGTCTTCTGAGCTTGCAGATAGATTCACTACGGAGCTGGACTGAAGTCAAGATGAATTGCTTGGAGGCTGCAAAATTTGAAACTGACTCTGATGCTTGATATTCATGGGTGCCCCTGGCCTGTAGGGGTGCTTTTCCTCTTTGGACTTCATCAATTTCGAGTTTGCTGACTTTTACATTTCCCGCTCGATCCTCGTTTGTGAGTGTTTCACCAATCTCGTGATGAAGATGTTGGATTCATCGTGAAGCTGGCAGAATTCAGGAGAGAAGCCCCAAAATTGCAAATCTCAATGATTGTATATGAGGCCTTGAATTCATGGGTACCCCTAGCTTGTAGGGGCACTTTTGGCTCTAGTTGGCAGGCTCTAGTTGGCAGTCATTCTTTGAAACTTTACACCTCTTGGCGCTTCACGTTCAACGTCTTGCCAACTACGTTGACTGTGTTGTTGACGACGCGACCATGTTCATCGTTGTGATTGCTTTCACCATTCTGCATGCACGAACATTTGAAAATTTGGCCAAGCCATTGACTACAAAGGCATCTCCCTTGTGACAAGGCATGCATCTTCTAGACTTAGATTATTTTTTGCATTTTCAACTTTTGAAATTCCCCTCCGTCATTGAGCATCTTTTTGAGCATCTTTTGCCATAGAATCGTTTGTGCAGTTTCTAAAGCTTAGATCTTGATTCCTGGTATTGGCCATTTGCCATTGATGACCTCAGAGGTCCTATCTTTTCTCCTAAAAAAGTGAAGTAGACCCACTAGAGCAAAACTGACTTTTTGATGATTTTGACTTGACCAGTGTGATCGTAACGAAGAATTAACCTATCAAAATTATTGAGTCATTTCTTATAAGGTCCTATTTTTGGGGTTTATTTTTAAAATTTTCAAAATTTGCTAGTATCCTCCTAACAATAAACCCACAAAAAACCCATGCTTCGTTTGACCTAAAATTGACTTTTGACGACAATTTTACAAGATTTAGACCATTTTTACCAAAATGCCTTATTGAAGCAAAATTTTTATTTTGGGTACAACACATTCCATTTCCACACCCATAGCTATTGGTGTCAATTTATTTAAATTCTTCCAAACCTTTGTAGTCTAAACCAACTTATAATCTGATTGTAATTAATTTGTCTTGCTTGCAAGACTCCACAAATTAATTGGCTTTGATCAACTCACGAATACCCAGGGAAGATCTCTCACCACCGTGGATGTTATTCTCCATGAGGTTTTATGTCCTTAGGAAGTTCTTGAAATATTTCTCTACTCAATTCCCCAAAAAATAATTCCTGTATATGAAAATGAGCTCAAAAGTAATATTTTATTCCCTTTCCCAAATTCCAATGCCTTCTTTTGAAAATTGTTGTACCCCAAAATTAAATTTTTTTTTACACTTAGACATTTTGAAGAAATGAGTAAAAGTCTTGTTAAATCAGTCAAAAAGGTCAAAATTTGGGTGTGCATGTCTTGCATGAGGGGTTAAAACGCAAAATTTTCAAAATCTGACGATCTAGGTTTGCTCAGAGCAGCTTAATCTACAAAAACCCAGATCTCAGTTTTTTTCATCCCTACTTTTTAGGAAAACTGCAATTTTTAGAAATTTTCTAAAAATAGTAACTTTTTCTGGGTTTCTTTAGAAACGGATACTGGCAAAACTTTCTAAAAATAGAAAGTTGGTCCGTTAGGGTCCAAACTGATTTTGATTGGCTCAAAATATGTCCATATCAGGCTCGTGCAGTCAGAATCTCAAAATAATCAGTTTTTCCCAAGTGGGTCTATTCTACTTTTTCAGAAGCATAACAGGAGCTCTGAGGTCATCAATGGAGGTCAGTCGGCTGCCAAGCGTCAGATTCAACATTCAAAGCATTCAACAGAAGGCGAGTCGGTGAGCAAGCATGAAGAACGAAGAAGAAAGTAAAAAATGTGAAAATTTTCTAACACTGGTTGACTTGGGCGCCCCAGGAAAGAATAGGCGCCCATCTTTTTAGGGCACTAAAAGTTGAAATTAGGGTTTACGCTTCCAATCAAAGTTGCTTAGTTCTCTGCCAGCTCCGCAACGAATCCAACAGTGTAGTCATTAGATTATCCAATCATCCGGGATTCGAGGTTGAATAGGGAGGATTCACACAGAAGTCAGAATGAAGAACATGTAAATTATCAAAAATTTATTAAGTTTGGGAACTTTGGGCGCCCCTGGTGAAGAAGGGCGCCCAAATTTTTGAAGCACCTAACTTAACAGTTAGGGTTTGAGAATATGCTCGATCTCTTCAGTATTCAGTCAGCTTCACAACGCCTGTCTTCGTCAAATCATCCAACTGTTTAATCTTCAGTAGATTCAGATCAAAGAGGAACATACAGAATGAAAGTTTCAAACTTGAAGATGAAAATCAGATAAAAATGGCTGTCTGGAAGGTTTGGGCACCCCTGGAGAGAAGAGGCGCCCAAGATTTCAAGGGTTAAAACAGAGGAATTTGCAGATGTGGCTCTAACATGATTTCTTCACAGTTGATCCGACTTTTCCAACGAGATACTCAGCGCAACGATCGGAGGTCACAGTCGCCAAATACGAGAAGCTGAATGTAGGGTGAAACAAGAGTGAAGTTTCAGAATTCAAAAGCAAACGAGAGAAAGTGGAAAATAAACTAAGTATGGTGAACTTGGGCGCCCCAGCCAAGAAGGGCGCCCAAGCTTTTGAAGCTCCAAAACTCATTGTTTGGCGAAGTAGCACCCAGAAGACCCTTGACAATATTTCCTCAGCTTCGCAACGAGCATAATCATTAGCCCATCCGATGCCCGGATCACTAGATTCGACAAGATCATCTTTAGAAGAGGAGTTAATGAAGAAATTGAAGATCATGAAAAATGACTAACTCTGGACAAAATGGGCGCCCCTGCAGAAAAAAGGCTCCCATGAATTTGAAGGTCGAGATGAAGATTTTAGCCACAGACGCCTCCAGAACAATCTTCTCAGAATCAGTCAGGCTCTGCGATGAATCCTTCAGCTCACTCATCAGATTAGTTTGCAAGTCGGAATTCGAAGGCAAAGTAGGGGGTCAAAATGGTGAAAAGTTGAAAATACCAAAAAAATGACTAACACTGCTTGAAGTGGGCGCCCCTAGTCAAGAAGGGCATCCAACTTCTCATGCCTTAGTGAAATTTGCAAAGTTTTCAAAGTTTCAAAATTGCAAAGAGGAAGAAGGCGTCCAAGTTCAATGATCAGAGATTCTTAGGGTTTTGAAAATAAAAGCAAAAGAAAGCAAACCTAATTCAAAACCCTAAGTCTATTTAACACCTTTTTTTCATGTAATTTTTATTATTTTTGCAGGTAGCATCCAAAGGAGAAAGTTGGAGTAGCAAGTTTGAAGAAATTTTTCAAGATTCAAGAGCTCAGTTTGCTGGTTATTCATCAAATTTTTCAGACCAGCAACATAAACCCTTGTTTTTTCATGCTTTTTCATCTAGAAGATCAAATTTTTCAAGGAGAAGGCCAAGGTTTTCAAATTTTCAGCCATCTGGGTCTTTTCACTTCATTCTTCTGAAGAAATTTTCAAGAACTTCATCAAGTTGCAGCAGCTGCTTTTTATTTGCATGTTAGTGAAATCCTTAGTACATTCAGTTTTCAATCATCTGGGTCCTCTCAAATGAGTCTTCTGAAGAAAACCCATATCATAGCTTTTTTCAAGAAAATTTCAAATCCTAGGGTTGGCTGCTTTTTCGATCAGCCATTAGTATTTTGCAAATCTAATCAACTGGGTTCATTTCTAATAATATTCTAAACAAAACCCAGGTGCCAACTTTTTTCGTGAAAAATTGAAGAAATTAGGGTTTGTTGCTTTTTCAGGCAAAATTCAAAATTTTCAAAAACGGACGATTTGGGTTGTCTTACAACGAAATTCTGAGCAAAACCCATATCTCAGAAATTTTTTCAAAAATTTGTCCTTGGAGCAAGAAAATCAGCATTCTAAAAATAGTAAGTTGCTCAAAACTTTGTCTCCGAACATAGGCAGTTTACCATTCTTCAAGGTTTTCAAATGGAGTACACCCCAATGTTTTCAAGACTGAATCAGCTCTCTATCATGATTTCATTAAAACAATGGAGACAGACTTGCATCATATCAAGCCGGGTTTGATTTATTTTCACGCTTTGAGAGCATGGCAACACCTCAATCGAAAACCTCGGGACATTCTGACTCTTCAGCCTATTCCTATATCATTAGAGTCTTCAGTTCGTAATCGCCATCAAGCATTACAACACGGGCCACAAGGAGATTCACCATGATGGCAGATTGATTTGCTCTTAAGCCCGACATGATCGAAGTGTTTTTCCATTCCCCCATGGCCTGAAAGCGTTACTATCTCAAAGGGTGAATGTGAAAGGATATGGGAAATGCACAAAGATAAATATAGTAAGAAGATTGCACAGAGGTGGATGAAAGAAAAGCATGACTTTGCCAAAGAACGTTGGGCGAGGAGAGTTTAAGGATGAAATTGCTATCATTATCACCTTGCTCAACAGGGTAACTGGCTCAAAAGACGCCACCAAGTTTCAGCCTTGGATGTTTTACGCCATACCCCACATCATGAAGAAAACCGAGTTCTATGATTGGCCTACCTTGATCAGTGACAGCCTACATCAATAGATAACAAAATACTTCCAATTTCATGAGTTTCATATGGTGTCTTACCTAGTCTACCTGGTGGCCTATCGAGGTCAATTCAGAGGGTTGAACACCGAGGGATCATTGAGTGTACAACATATATATAACTACTATCCCCAGTTGGAATTCACAAAGTTGCTACATCACTATAAGAGAGTGAACGAGGCTTTTTTGATGTACACAGTGCGGGACCTAGACAATGAATTGCACGTTCGCATCTCTTCAGTTGCTAGGACAGTGTTGGCGTTTAAATTCGCACCTCTGGTATGCGTATTTGAAACGGACAGCTATGCACAGATAAACTGCTTTTCAAATTAGCAGGGGAAGCTCCCTCTTGCTGATGGTGTTCGAAAGAAAGTAAACTAGAACTAAGTTGCTTATCTTTTTGATCAGCTTAGAGCACAAGGTTTATTAAACACAAACGCCGCAGCTGAGATTTTCTGTTTTAAGACCTTCAACTACGACTAACTTAAACTAAAGACGTTCCTAACCTCTCAAGTAATATGTAGAGCGAGAGAAGCTAGAAATTAACAAGGTAGATTTCTGATAGAATACTTCAATGAACCATCTCTCAACAAACACCTACACACTTCAATGCGAGTTGATATCAAGATCATGAAAGTAAAACATAAATAAAGGAAACTTGAGATTTTATATCAAGGAAAAGGAGGCTCGTGATTTTATTACTCAAATCTCTAGAACAAGCTCACTTCTAACATGCCTAGAACAAGAAATTGCAGCTAAAGAGGCTTGCAATCTTTCTCTTCACACAATAGAAACAGCAATCACATTAACTCCTTGTTGGCTAAAGAGGCTCAACAATTTGCTATCACAACACAATTGAACAATACCTGAGTAACAAATAGAAGGCACAATAGGCTCAGCGTTTTGTTCTCACTAGCACGGTTAAAGAAACTAAATGAGCAAAGGCTCTTATTTATAGAGAAGCAGGGAGTAGGGAACCTTTAAAAATTTGCTTTTCACAATCTAGGCTTGCTCAGCAAGCAAGCTTTATTACTAAATCTAGAAAGAAGATAACATCTAAAACCCTAGAAAGCAAAAAAGCAGGAAACGCCAACTATTATATCTTTATCTTTCTAAAGAATGGATAAGGATCATTCCAAGAATAGAAAGAAAGTGGGAAAGAAAGCTTCTAGAAGAAAGTGCTTTAAAGCTCGATCACATCCGCTAGGAAATTAGAAACTGTGTCCCGGTTTGGTGCATCTATGCCATCAATAGAAAAACACCGCTTTCAAGAATGTCTTCAGCATCTGCAATAGATCTTAGAAAATCTTCGACTCATTGGCCGCTTTCTCGAACTTTGCTGACATCACGAAATATGACCTATCCTTCTCGCCAACTGGACTGCAACTGTGAACAACACTCTGAAACTGATTTGCACTTCCTCAAGCCGACCTTCTTAGGAAATGTTTTGTGTTTCTCCTTCATCCACCTCTGTGCAATCTTCTTACTATATTTGTCTTTATGCATGTCCCATATCCTTTCACATTCACCCTTTGAGATAGTAACGCTTTCAGGCCATGGGGGAATGGAAAAACACTTCTCGATCATATCTTTAGGATTGCAATCACAGCTTATCGACGACCGATCTCTTGGCAGAATTAAGCGAATGCAACCGCATTTATGAACTCTCCGAATATGATATACCTGACGCCAAGGCGAGGAGTCCGTATGTCCTAGTTCTTGATTGCCAGTGTTCCTGCATGTAGATCAACAATCAACTTGATATGATGTCCGTCTCAGCTTTCGATGTAATCGATGAGAGCTGATTCAGATCTTGAAAACATTAGGAGTGTACTCCATTCTCGAAAACTTGAAGAATGACTATAAACTCGCCTAGGTTCGCATGTTCAATTCTATTTTAGAATGTTGATTTTCTTGCTCCACAAATTTTTGAAAATTTTTCTCGAGATATGAGTTTTGCTCGAAATTAAGCAGTAAGACAACCTGCATCGTCCGCTTTGGAAAATTTTGAATTTTGCCCGAAAAAGCAGAAACCCTAATTTCTTCAATTTTTCCCGAAACTTTGGAGAACATCTGATGCACTGACTAAAAAAGCATGGGCTGCCCTTTCTGGTCACTTGGGGCGCCCAAGATCTGATTGCAGTGATTAGAAAATTTTCTTTATCTTGATTTTTCAACTTCTTCTTGTTGTTCTTCCGTGCTGGTTTATATCTCGCTCTTCTTTGTTGAAAGCTCAATGCTCAACTGACGCCCTGGCAGCTGACTGACCTCCATTAATGACCTCAGAGTTCCTGGTATGCTTCCTGTGCTGAATTAGACCTAGTAGGGAAAAATTGATCTTTTTAGATTCTCGACTGCTCTAGACCTGATACAGATGTATTTTTAGCTAATCAAAATCATTCGGAACCTGTCGTACCCAACTTTCTATTTTTAGAAACTTATTTTTAGAAAGTTTTGCCAGTATCATCATTTCTTAAAGAAATCCGAAAAACCCAGAAAATGTTACTAATTTTAGAAAATTTCTAAAAATAGCAATTTTCCTAAAATTTAGGATGAAAAACTAGAGATCTGGGTTTTGTAGGTTAAGTTGCTCTGAGCAGACCCAGATTGTCAGATTTTAAAAATGTTGTGTTTTAATCCCTCATGCAAGACATGCATACCCAAATTTTGACCTTTTTGACTGATTTAACAAGACTTTTACTCATTTCTTCAAAATGTCTACGTATAACAAAATTTTTAATTTTGGGGTACAACATTGGCTCTGTTTGGGGACCATGGCGGATACTTACGGCATAGGAGAACCATAGAATCTCTGGAGTTTAAGCTTAGACCGGTGCCTTGTCCATTGGGTATCGGAGTCAGCATCATTTCCTAATCACCTATTTGCAAAACTTTCCTTAATCACCTAAAAACCGGACTTCCTAGAAATCACCTGATAGTTGGACTTCCCTGCTAATCACCTAAAACAAGACTCCTAATCACCTAAAACATGACAGGACTGTTACGGAAAGGGGAAATACAACATAACGAAAACATCATGGAAAGGGGAAAAACATTACGAAAAACAAGGAAAAATATTTTACAAAGATTGCTCTGAGAACTTACTCCACCCCCGAAGGGACGAAGTGCTTGAGGTACTGCCCGCTGTATGGAAGAGGGAGGAGACTTCCATCCAAGCACGAGAGAATATAAGTGTTCTCCCTTGCGGGCTCGTGAATCTTGAAAGGTCCCAGCCACAAGGAATCAAATTTTCCATGCATTCCCTTGGGCTCATGTCTCTTATCCCATAAAAGGACTTGATCTCCCACCTCGAAATCTCGTTGGCGAGCTTTCTTGTCAAAAATTTTCTTCACTCGCTCCTGGTGCTGAGTGATTCTATCTATTGTTGTGACCTTTTTCACACATCTTCCCATTGCAAATGGGGACCCCCCTAATTTTTGCTCCGTCTCGAACTTTTGGCTTGATTTTGGTTTGTTTTATTGTTGTCTCTCTTTCTGCTGTCTATCTTTCCGGGATGTGCCCGTCTATGAGCCTAAACGTGAAATTTGGCCGAATCCATAGAATTAGGGTTTTGAACTTTCCAGTCCATCTGTGGTCAAATGAAGTGAATAAATTTAAAATTGAGCTTAACATTGATGTTAGTATGCTTCCAACAGATCTCCACTGAAATTTCATCAGATCCCAGTCACTTACTATTTTTAGTAAGTGTGTAATTCAAGCTATTTTCTCAGCATTCTGGAAAGTTTTAACAGTCACACTGCATTCGGAGCACATCAGGCTGCTCACTGGCAAAATTTGAGTTGAAACAGACCACTTACTATTTTTAGCAGTTCAGCCTCCAGGGAAAATTTCAGGGTTTAGATGCGAAGTTTTTCAGCGCATGTCTGCATATTCCTTCTGTGTTTTCAGAGACCTTCGCGATGGTGTAACATGCAAAGCGAGATGATAACTTTCAGAGTTCAGCCTTCCGAGGCTATTTTTAGGGTTTCAATGTCAGGGTTTTCTTTGCATGTCTGCATATTCCTTCTGGGTTTTCGAGAGCTTCGCATTGATGTGACATGCAAACAGAGATGGTCACTCATTTAGGAACTTACTATTTTTAGCAGATGCATCCCGACAGCCACCTCCAAGCACTTCAGAATCACGAGCTGATTGCAATGCAATAGAAATGAGGACAAACAGAGATCGTTTGATATACATGCAAGATGAATTAGGGTTTCCAGCTTCGGGGCCTGAAAAGAGGGGTAAAAAGTCAAAATTTTCGAAAACCGGTGTAAACCACCGCGATCAACATCCTTCAAACTATCTGCTGGTAAAATTTGAAGACAAACGAAGCACTTACTATTTATAGTAAGTCATTTTGGAAACAGGCTAAAAATAGCAAATCAGTTGCAGGCGCCTAGGTCAGCAGGCAGGTCATGTGGTGAGGAGCGCATCATTCGAATTTCAAATCAAACGAAGTTGTGGAGGTATCAGAAGCAGGCAGTTACTATAAATAGCAAACCACCTTCAGAAATGGGCTAAAAATAGCAGGCCAACCCGAAATAGCAGTGTCAACAGGTTGATGAAGTCGTGAAGATCCAGCGTTCAAAATTTCAAATCATTCTGAGCTTCTGAAGTGTGAGAATTAAAAGGCTTACTATTTATAGCAGGGCATGGATAAGCTGGCGGAGGAAGAAAAAATAGCTAAGTCTGGAACTTTATCCTTCACCACCTTGAAAATGCGCCCAGCTTGCCTTCAGGTGTTTGAAAAAGTTTCTAAGGCATTGAAAAATCCTGCAGCTACTTGAAAATGCGCCCATCTTGGCCTTGAGGTGTTTAAAAATTTCTAAGTCAGGAGTTCATCCTTCACCCATGGCCAAATGCGCCTTGCTTGGTGAAGAAGCATAAAATTTTTCTAAGTGTTAAGCTTCATCCTGCTCATACCTCTAAATGCGCCCTCAGGCAAGGTCTCATATTTGAAAATTTTTCTAAGTATAAATTTTCATCCACCTCCCTATGCCAAATGCGCCCAAGAAGAAAATCTAAGGCAAAGGCAAGAAAGAGTGGCTAAGTTTAACTCTCGTCCTCCTCACCCTTGAAAATGCGCCCACCTCTCAAGAAAGTCAAAGAAGTCAAAGAAACTCGTCCTGCAGCTACCCCAAAATGCGCCCTCATGATAGGAGATTGATGAGATTGATGAAAAATAAACTAAGGCATGAAAACTTCCTCCTCAGCATGCCAAATGCGCCCTCAGGGTGGTGGAAGCAAAAAGTTTCTAAGTGTTGAGGTGTTAATCCTCCTCCTATGCCAAAATGCGCCCATGCAACAAGTGGGGTCAAAGTTCATAAAGGAAGTCAAAGAGGTCAACGTGTTTCATCTCCACCACCTCAAATTTGTGCCCATCCTCCACATCATGCAAAATGCGCCCAAAGTTAGCAAGAGAGTCAACAAAGCAAAAGGCGTTGGAAGTTCATTCATCTACACAAACAAAATGCGCCATGAGAAAGTCAAAGGGTCAACATGTTTATCCTTCTCCATGTGCTAAATGCGCCCATATGCGCTGAAAAGAAAAGAACAAAGTTTTGACTTTCTTCTCTCGCCTTTGAATGCGCCCATGCAAGCTAAGAGAAACCAAGGCGTGGTGAAGTTCATCCTCCAGTTTGTGTGATATGCGCCCAAGGCAGGATAGGTAAAAGGTGACTTAAGAGGGAGTTGAGGTTAATTTTTCCTCCATGTACTAGATGCCGCCAAAGTGATGTAAGGGTGGAGAATATTGGTAGGCGTTGAGAATTAAAAATGTTCTCCATGACATATGAAATGCGCCTAAGGAGAGTGGAATGTGTAAAAATAATATGAGGGCGTTGGAATTTAAAATCGTCGATGATGTGCCTTCAAGAAAAAATTTCTAAGTTGAAATAAAAAAAAATTTCCACCACAGGCAAAGTGATTGAAGGTGAATAAAAAATTTCTAAGGAAAATTCGAAGTGCTAAGTGATTTTAAATATTTTTCTAATTGTTATCAAAATTCCACCTCTCTAGAGGAAAAATGCCCAAGTCTGGTGAAGTGATGAAATTTCCTGGATACGAATGAATTTTCCGGAGATGAAGTCAGAAAGTGCCTGCTTCGCGAGGTTGATAAAGAATTTTCAAGTCAGAGCAACAAAGTACTCACAGGGATGAGGAGCTTGAATAAATTTGTTGAAAGTTAGTTTTCTAAGGTTCAAAATTCAAAATTAAATGAACCCGTTCGTTGTATACACATGAATTCAATAAGTTCAGAAAGAAATTTTCTTCTAGGTATTGAAAATTATCGATGAGGAGTGGATTTCAAGGTCGTATGCTCTTCGCCAAGGCATTTAAGATGGGGAATTTGATCGACACTTGATATAATGAGTTTTCCTAAGGGAAATAATTTTTTTTCTAAGGCAAGGAATAAAATGTGTTAAAAATACCTCTGCGGATGAATTTGAAATTGAGCGCCTAGGTAAATGTTGATCAAATTCCTGATGACATATTAGAGTGAAGTATGCCCAAGCAGAATGCAAGATGGGTTGGAAGTTTGGCTAAGGCATGAGGAATTTGAACGCAAAGTTGGCTAGTGAAGACGATGAACCCTTGGAAGTTAAAACTTGAAAATCCTAGTAAGTTAAGTCTATATTATGAGGTGTTCTAATACTCTTCTCCTTGCTTGTTTTGCAGGAGGAACGTCGAGACCAAGCGGTGATGACTTAAAGTGATGAAGAAAGTAATCCAAGATGGCATTTCAACCTCGAAGGAAGAAAAGTTGCAGGAAAATGGCTAAGTGTTGAGACTTAGTGATAGAGAAGAAATGTTTTCAAAACTCAAGATGGAGAAAAGAATAGAAGCTCGAGCAAAGTTGAAGAACTACGTCAAAAAGAAGATCAAGAAGAATGTGAACGTGTTTCAAAGTTGGAATCTTCTAGAAGGATGATGGACATTAATGGCTCATTTATTACCCCACCCCTCTTGGTGGCGGTTTTTAGGGTGAATCTTGTTTAGGGCTGAGGTGGCACGATCTGGGCCATCCAGCCGATTGTAATCTGAGCCGTCTGTTGGACTTGGCCATCTATAAAAGGGGGAGTCCCCCTCATTTGTATCACATTGGAAGTAGAAGTTAGACAGTAGAGATTAGAATTTAGAGACAGCTAGGTGATAGCTTAGAGTAACTTAGTATAGATTGATAGTGTAGTTTGAAGAAGAGGGAAAGTTTTCCCTTTGAAAACTTTGTAAGAAATTGTTGTTAACACTCTCTCAATAAAAGAGTTTTTCATTGATGGTGAATTTCGTCTTTGTTGTGAGTAGCTAGCAAGGTTTCTTCGTCCTTCCGATTCAAATGGTAGCGTAAAATAGTTCAAAGTAGTATAATTTTCATTTCATGCAAGTAGATGTTAGTTGTGGAATGTGGTCTTCAATTTGAGCAAACTTCGTCTATCCATACCACTAGTGTGTTCACTGATGGTGGATGCGCCTTGTGTGGTCGACTGGAATATCGTGTACTTAACTTCAATCATGATTTGTATGTTTATATGCGTTGTTGTGATGGTATTTTCATGCTAAGTTGATGAATTTGAATACCTTGAGCTACTCCTCTGAAGAATGTGGTCTTCACAAACGGTGTCACTGATGGATGCGCCTTGTGTGGTCGACTGGAATATCGTGTACTTAACTTCAATCATGATTTGTATGTTTATATGCGTTGTTGTGATGGTATTTTCATGCTAAGTTGTGATTTGAATACCTTGAGCTACTGATTGCAAGGCTGTGAAAATTGATTGTGAAAATTGATCTATGTCCCACGTCTTAGAGTAGATTAGGACTCTCTAAACCCTGCAACCACCATTTCAGTTCAGTACTTTCTAGTTAGAATAGGAAACCTGTGCTTCACTGATAAATCTGTCGAATTGTGGAAACCCTTTCCTCTATGTTGAATAATTCTGTAAGTCCCCTTGAAATACCAGCAAATCACATCGAGCCAACTGAGCCTATTCGCACTGAAAGAACCTTGGAGTTGAACGCACGAACTCTCTCGCAATCTTAGCGTGCTGGATACTTTGATCAAGAGAGAATAGGGTAGCCGTTGGCGACTTTATTCTGCGTTGGTGCGGTCACGAAAAACACATCAACATCTACTACCTCAACCCTTTCTTCTTGGAGCTTTGTCAGGTACAAGATGCGCTTTTGGATAGGATCTGTAAATTCTCCATCTTCGACTGCGGTTGCCAACTGCAAGGCAGACAACTCCAACGTGATAGGTATCATTGCTTCTGTACCATATAGGAGGATAAAGGGTGAGGTACCAATGGCTCTCTTCAGAGTAATTCTATCGGCCCAGAGAGCATCATAAAGTTTCTTGTGCCAAGTCCGTTGACTGGAATCAACCAACTTGCGAATGATTGTGACAATGTTCTTGTTTGATGACTCAGCTTGTCCATTACCCTGCGGGTAATAATCTGATGAATGAGATAAAGTAATGCTGTGATCAAAATAGAACTCCATTAGCTCCTCGGATGAGAAACATGTTGCATTATCTGTCATGATTTTGCGAGGCACTCCGAAGCGTGTGACAATGTTTTCTTTCAAGAACTCACACACGACCTCGGACGTAGCTCGCTTGGTAGGAATGGCTTCAACCCATTTAGTGAAATAATCAGTGGCTGTAAGGACATAAATATGACCTTTGCTGGAACGTGGGTTGATAGGGCCAATAAAATCTAAGCCCCATTGCTGAAATGGAGCATCTATAACAACTGGCCTGAGAGGAGCGGCTACTAACTTCGCCTTGCCAACAAACTGTTGACACAACTGACATTTGTGTACCCACTCATATGCATCGCGGAACATAGTCGGCCAAAAGAACTGAGCCCGCAAGATTTTAAAAGCTGTCACCTTTGAAGAAAAGTGACCACCGCATGCTTGATTGTGAAAGGCTTCCAGCAAACGTCGTTGTTGATCTTTGGTAACACAACAAAAAGGTTCCATCAAGACCTCGCTTGTACAGGACGTTGCTGATGATTACATAATTCTGCGCTTTTAGCTTAAGCGTCCTCTTTTGTTGCTTATTCAGGTGATTCGGACAATCACCGTATGTCAAGTAATACCATATCTCAGTAAACCATTCTCCCGAAGACTCAATCAGCAAGACCATTGGCAGGTCTTCTTTTACTTCAGGCTCGATCTTAGGTATACCTTTGGCTCGAAGCTTCTTATCTCCATCCTTTGCTATCAACTGACAAAGACCTCTCCCGCAAACAAGTTTGGTCGGTTTGATCTCAAAGTCATACTCTTGTACCTTCGTGACCCAGTTACCTCTCTTGGGGCCCATCTCTTGTTGAGTTAGCACGCTTTTCACTACTGGATCTGTGACATATACAATAGTGTGAGAATTCAAGATATAAAATCTGAAATTCTTTACAGCTCGAACGACTGCATAAGCATTCTTTTCAATCTGAGAGTATCTTGACTCACTGTCCTTAAAACTACAGCTCATAAAAGCTATTGGAGATTCAGTTTCTTCATTTAACTTTTGTGTTAGAATGGCAGACAGAGTATGCTCTGATGCATAGCAATAAAGGATAAACTCCTTCTCAAAATCAGGACGGACTAGTACTGGAGCTCGACTAATGACTTCTTTTATTGCTGCGAAAGCCTTCTTGCCTTCTTCTGTCCACTTGAAAATTGTCTTCTTCTTCATCATAGTAGATATATCTTTAGTCAACTCAGAAAAATCTGGTACAAATCTTCGTATGAAATTTACTTTACCAAAGAAAGAGTGTACCCCAGTCCTGCTTGTTGGAAGAGACAAACTTTGGATAGCTTCAACCCGACTTGGGTCGATTCGAGTTCCCTCCTTGGAGACGATGTGGCCAAGCAACTTGCCTTCCATCACCGCGAAGATAGACTTTTTGGGATTTAACGATATTTTATGGTATCTGCATCTCTCGAAGACCTTCCCTAGATGTGAAAAATGATCTTCTCGTGTCTTCAAGAAAACAGTGAGGTCATCTAGATAGACAACTATTACTTTATTCTTCAAGTCACCAAATGCCAAATCCATGGCTCTCTGAAAAGTAGCACCGGCGTTGATGAGGCCGAAGGGCATTCTTTCATAAGCAAATGTACCCCATGGGGTTGTGAATGCCGTCTTGAATTGATCTTCTTCAGCTACTGCTATTTGATTATAACCAAAAAAACCATCCAATAAGGATAGCATCTTTGAACCGGTAACCGTCTGCAAAGTGTGCTCCATGATCGGCAAAGGATAATTATCCTTGAGCGATGATTGATTTAAGTTCCTGAAATCGACGCAAATTCTGATTTCTCCGTTCTTGCGCACAGGAACTATATTTGACACCCACGTAGAATGATGATTCGGAAAGATGATCTTTGCATTCACCATCTTCTGGACCTCCGCATAGATGGTATCTTGAATCCGCGGATTGTAGTGTCTTTGCTTTTGCCTGAAGGGCTTCGCTTCAGGTTGAAGAGGAATCGTGTGAGACAACTCTCTTGGTGTAAAGACTTTCAAATCTTCATATGACCAGGCGAAGACATCTCGGTATTGCTTGAACAAAGAGATGAACCTCTCGCTTTCCTCTGTCGTACAACATGTACCTAGATTAACAAGCCTAGGCTTGTCAACTGTTCCAATATTGATTTGTTGATATTCGGCAGAGGTTCTTTCGCTTGAGTTTCTCTGATCTTGTATGTATCTGTCGTGCCTGTCAATAATATTCTCCAAGGAAACCAAACCCTTGGGAATTTTATTTCCTTTCAACTGGATAATGCTGGTATCAGGCTCTTCTGGACTTTCTTTGTCTTCAGCAGTCTTCGGTGCATTGGAGACTTCTGTTACTGCTTCTCTGTGAGTAGATGAACTGCCCTCAAAGAACAATTCTTTGAAATTATCTCCCATAACAAGAAACTCCTTAATGTGTTTATCATCGTTAAAGACTTGCCAATTATCACAGTTGTCAGGTACAGCTGGCCTGTAGATTAACTCAATGGCAAATGCATTATGACGGAAGTCAGAATGTGGCATGAAAAGTGAAGCTGCTACCGTGAGGGCATCTGCTCTGCTATTTTCTAGACGTGGAATGTACTTGATATCAAAAGCTTCGAACCAATCTATTGCATTCCACACCCTATTTCTATAGTGTCGAAGACGATCTGCTTTCACTCTGAATTGATCTCTGACTTGCTTCACAACAAGCTCTGCATTGCCTTCGACCGTAAGATATTTGATACCCATGTCCTTTGCATTTCTGAGATCTAGTAAAAGCGCCTCATATTCCGCTGTGTTGTTGGTACATTCAAATTGCAAGCGGTATGCAAATGGATACAATTGTCCTTCAGGAGAACTTATTACAACTCCCGCTCCCGAACCAGTAGTGGAACAACTACCATCAAACTGCAAAGTCCACAGCTTAGGATCTTCTGCTGATTTCTTTACGATGCACGCGATCTCTTGACTTTCTTCAGGAATTTTTGACAGCATGGCGTAAGTACCAAGACCCGTTTCTTGATATAAAACTTGAGCTTGAGGATCTTGAGACTTCACGACCGCAAATCGGGATTTGGGCTCTGGTTCCAGCTTGAAAGTTCCATTCTTTAATGGAATGTTCACAGAAGACCAATCCATTTGAATCTCTCCACCGAGGTCCTTGCAAAAGCTTCTGCTTAATAGCATCCCATAGCTTGCTGGAATGTCAGCTACGAGGATGGTCATCATGATTTTCTTTTCAGGACAAGCCGCCAACCTCACTTGAGCATCCTTTAATTGTCCGACTAACGGCACTGACTTGGACTCCAGTGAGTAACATTTGTCCCTTGTCTTGGTGCACAAAAGTCCTAGAGCGTTCATCACTTGCAGAGGCATGACGTTGTCTGAAGCTCCGGAGTCGATGATACAATTGCTCAATTTGTAACCCCCTATATACAGAGAAATATAGAAGGGTTTAGGCTTGTCTTCCGCCAGAATGGATGATTCGAGCAATGTGGGCTGCTTGGTAGGTCCTTCACAAATTTGAGAAGTCGGTCCACTTGCTCTGGGTGATCTTGGAGATACTCTAACTGAGAAATCTGCACTTTGTTCTTCATTAAAGAATCTACAATATCAAAATTTGCTGAAGACGAGTCTTCAACAACTGCTTTTATGGTTTCTTGAGAAGACTTAACATTTGAAGTAGAAGCTACTTCTTTTCCTTTTTCTTTGTCTTTTGATACTTTCAGTCTCTCTTCTTCCTCTTCTTTGTGTGCCCTCAGATGTTGAGCTCTGGTAAACACAGGAGTCGTATGATTCTCAGGATTTACTGCAAGAGAGTACTGACGAATATCTTCTTCTTGATCTTCAAAATCGGGTTCACTTTCAAAGTAGCCCGTTGTGGAGTCGCCATCGAAGTTGTCCGATTGAGGTAAGACAACATTCGAACTTGGAGTTGGAACGAAACCTGGTGCAGGTGCAGCTTCGGCATATCCCATTATCTCGTTCATTCTGACATTTTCGGGGCAAGTGGAGCCGGTATGTTCAGTAGAATCATGAAAAGAGCAAAACACAGCATTTTGTGCATTGTCAGCCGCTTGCCTTGGTGGAGGTGGCCCTCGCGGCTTGTAATTGTTGTAAGGCTGAAAGTTATTTCTCTTCGGCTGGTATGGCTGCTGAGGTTGATAAGGCTGCTGTGGTGCTTGATACGTTTGTGGTGCAGGCAAGGCGGGTGGTGGTCCAACTTGAGCAAGAGGTGTTGGCTGGAGTGGCAATTGCCTCTTGAGAATAGTCACTTCATTAGCAACCCTTTGAAGTAACGGATTGGCGGAACTTTGAACCGAAGGCCTAATATCATCCCCTCTAATCTTTCCTGAAGTGGTCATGGTGTCTTCAATTTCTATGGCACCTTGTTGTGCTTCTCCCAGTTCTGTCTCGTGGGCCGATCTCAAGATAAAGGCTATCTCTGATGGAAGTGCGTTGACAAAACTGCTTAACAGGATCTCAGGTGATGGATTGAGTGTATATGAGAGACGAGTGACCAGGCGGTTAAACCTTGCCACGAACTCCCTCATTGGTTCATTGTCCTCCTTCCTTGAATTGGAAAGTTGAGCGAACAACTGGTGGCTATCTTCAGCTGGCTTGAACCTCGCAAGAAACTTTTCAGTCATAGTATTCCAGTTGGTTATGCAACCAAGCTCCAAGTGATTGAACCATTCAGCAGCAGCTCCCGCGAGTGTCTCAACAAAGAGACGTATAGCAATATCTTCATGAGCTACATGCAAAATAGCACAAGCCGTTGAAAAGGCTGAAACATGATCGTCAGGATGTTGACTTCCATCACCTTGGAACCGTGGAAAGTGCTTTCTTGACCCCTTAGGCAATTCATGATTTGCTCCTAGGGCCAAAGGTCCAATATGATCACCCCAAGGCAGTGGGGGACCTCTTCTCCGATTGCGATTGTTGTTGTTATCGTTGTTGTTGTTATCACCCATTGCTTCAGATTCTTCTTCCTCGAACACAGGTACGGTGTTGAACTCAGGAACTGTGTTGGATTTAGGAACTGCGTTGGATGACTCTCCAACTTCTGTAGGATGTGTCTGTGGAAGGAAAGGATCAACTTCTTGGAAGAGCGGATTTGTTGTGGTTCTTCTCCTTGTATAGACTATGTACGCCAGGATTGTCTAGTCCCACGCGGGTGGTGGCAAGACAGGTCTTTCGGCTGCAATATCGGCTTTCTCTTCCTCTTTGTCTAGAATAACAGCAGCGTTTCTCCACTGAGCGGGGGTCTCTTTCTTCTCAAAGATGAAACTCCTTAGGCTGCTGATAATGTCTACTTGCTCTCCTTCAATTATTTGCAAATGCGGCTGAATAACTGGAGGTGTAAGATTAGGTTGTTCAACTGGAGCAGTAGGACGCCAGATAGTCATACCCGTGACATAAAGCCTAAGCTTTCTTTGTTGTTCAATGCCTCGTGCCCCACGGTGGGCGCCAGAAAACTGTTGGCGTTTAAATTCGCACCTCTGGTATGCGTATTTGAAACGAACAGCTATGCATAGATAAACTGCTCTTCAAATTAGGAGGGGAAGCTCCCTCTTGCTGATGGTGTTTGAAAGAAAGTAAACTAGAACTAAGTTGCCTATCTTTTTGATCAGCTTAGAGCACAAGGTTTATTAAACACAAACGCCGCAGCTGAGATTTTCTGTTTTAAGACCTTCAACTACGACTAACTTAAACTAAAGACGTTCCTAACCTCTCAAGTAATATGCAGAGCGAGAGAAGCTAGAAATTAACAAGGTAGATTTCTGACATAATACTTCAATGAACCATCTCTCAACAAACACCTACACACTTCAATGCAAGTTGAAATCAAGATCATGAAAGTAAAACATAAATAACGGAAACTTGAGATTTATATCAAGGAAAAGGAGGCTCGTGATTTTATTACTCAAATCTCTAGAACAAGCTCACTTCTAACATGCCTAGAACAAGAAATTGCAGCTAAAGAGGCTTGCAATCTTGTTCTTCACACAATAGAAACATCAATCACATTAACTCCTTGTTGGCTAAAGAGGCTCAACAATTTGCTATCACAACACAATTGAACAATACTTGAGTAACAAATAGAAGGCACAATAGGCTCAACATTTTGTTCTCACTAGCACGGTTAAAAAAACTAAATGAGCAAAGGCTCTTATTTATAGAGAAGCAGAGGAGTAGGGAACCCTAAAATCTCCTTGCTTTCACAATCCAGGGCTTGCTTGGCAAGCAAGCTTTATTACTAAATCTAGAAAGAAGATAACATCTAAAACCCTAGAAAGCAGAAAAAGCGGGAAACGCCAACTATTACATGTTATCTTCTTTCTCTTCTCAAAGAATGGATAAGGATCATTCCAAGAATAGAAAGAAAGCGGGAAAGAAAGCTTCTAGAAGAAAGCTGCTTTAAACCTCGATCACATCCGCTAGGAAATTAGAAACTATGTCCCGGTTCGATGCATCTATGCCATCAACAGCAAAGCACCGCTTTTCTAGGATATCTTCAACATCTGCAATAGATCTCAGGAAATCTTTGACCTCATTGGCCGCTTTCTCGAACTTTGCTGACATCACCGAAATATGACCTATCCTTCCGCCAACTAGACTGCAACTGTGAACAACACTCTGAAACTGATCTTGCACTTCCTCAAGCCCGACGTAAGAACCGTCTTAGGAAATGTTTTGTGTTTCTCCTTCATCCGCCTCTGTGCAATCTTCTTACTATATTTGTCTTTATGCATGTCCCATATCCTTTCACATTCACCCTTTGAGATAGTAATGCTTTCAGGCCATGGGGGAATGGAAAAACACTTCTCGATCATATCAGGCTTTAGACTGCAAATCAATCTGCCATCTGTTGACTGGATCTCCTTGGTAGCCGGGTTGTAATGCTTAATGCAAGCGATTACGAACTCAAGACTCTGAACTGATATAGGAATTGACGCTGCTGCGAGGAGTCCAGAATGTCCCAGGTTCTTGATTGAAGTGTTGCCTGCTCTCTCCAAGGCATGTAGATCGAACACCGGCTTGATATGATGCAAGTCTGTCTCAGCTGTTTTGATGTAATCGTGATAGAGAGTTGATTCAATCTTGAAAACATTGGGAGTGCACTCCATTTCGGAAAACTTGAAGAATGACTGTAAACTCGCCTAGGTTCAGACAAGTCTTGAGCAATTTCTATTTTTAGAATGTTGATTTTCTTGCTCCAACGGACAAAGTTTTTGAAATTTTTTTTGAGATATGGGTTTTGCTTAGAAATTCGTTGCAAGACAACCCAGATCGCTCGTTTTGGAAAATTTTGAATTTTGCCTGAAAAAGCAGCAAACCCTAATTTCTTCAATTTTTCTCGAAAAAAGCTGGCACCTGGGTTTTGTTCAGAACAAGATTAGAAATGGACCCAGTTGATTAGATTTGCAAAACCCTGACGGTTGATCGAAAAAGCAGCCAACCCTAGGTTTCAAAATTTTTTTGAAAAAAAAACTGTGGTATGGGTTTTCTTCATAAGACTGATTGGAGAGGACCCAGATGGTTGAAAATTGAATGCACTGATGTTTTCACTGACATGCAAAATAAAAGCAGCTGCTGCAACTTGATGAAGTTCTTGAAAATTTCCTTCAGAAGATTGAAGAGAAAAGACCCAGATGATTGAAAACTAGAAACCTTGGCCTTCCCTTTGAGAAATTTGATCTTCCGGATGGAAAACTTGAAAAAGCAAGGGTTTATGTTTTGCTGATTTGAAAAATTTGATGAAAAACCAGCAAAAATGAATTCTTGGATCATGAAAATTCTTCAAACATGCTGCTCCAACTTTCTCCTTTGAAGGCTACCTGCAAAAATAACAAAAATAACATTGAAAAGAGGTGTTAAATAGACTTTAGGGCTTGAATTAGGTTTTGCTTTCTTTTGCTTTTATTTCAAAACCCTAAAATCTTTGTTCAATGCATTTGGACGCCATCCTCCTTCACTGGTAATTTTGAAACTTTTGAAAATTCCGAAAAATTTTCTAAGGCATGACAAGTTGGGCGCCCTTCTTCACCAGGGGCGTCCACTTTATCCAGTGTTAGCCAAAATTTTGGCATTTTCAACTTTTCTTCATTTTGACCCTGAACTCTGCCTCTGATTTCCCGTTTGTAGATTGATTCGACAGGTGAGCTGAGGGTTTCACGGCGGAGCCTGACTGATTTTGAGAAAGATGTTCTAGAGGCACCTCTGGCAAAATTTTTCATTTCGACCTCCGAAATTATAGGTGCCTTTTCCTTCCAGGCGCGCCCATTTTGTTCAGAGTTGGCCATTTTCATGACCTTCAAATTTCTTCATTAGCTTTTCTTCTACAGTTGATCTCTTTGAATCTGGAGCTCTGAGCATCGGATCGACTGCTTGTTATGCTCATCGCGAAGCTGACGAGATATGAGGTGGGGTCCTCTGGGATGAACTTCGTCAAATAATGAATTTAAGGCCTTCAAAAGTTTGGGCGCCCATCTTGGTTGGGGGCGCCCATGTTCACCAGAGTTAGTTTATTTTTTGATTTTTTTGTGTTTGCTTCTGAATCTTGGTTTTCAGCCTTTGGCGAACCTTACTTTCAGCTCCTCGTATCTGGTGACTGCGGACTCCGATTGACGTGCTGGATATCTCGTTGGAAAGCTGGATCAATTGTGAAGAGATCTCGTTAGACACTCGTCTGCGGATTCATCTATTAGATACCTTGAAAACTTGGGCGCCCTTCTTCACCAGGGGCGCCCAAACTCACCAGACTTAGCCATTTTTCTTTTGACTTTCTTCAGAGTTTGAAACTTGCATCCTGTACGTTCCTCGTTGATTTGAATCTACTGGAGTTTGGACAATCGGATTATCTGACAGAGACAGTCACGTCGAAGTTGGCTGAGCACTGAAAAGAACAAGCATATTCTTGAACCCTAAAAGCTGAATTAGCCCCTTCAAAAAGTTGGGCGCCCTTCTTCACCAGGAGCGCCCACTTTGCTAACACTTAGTCAAATTTTGATATTTTTCATTTCCTCTCGTTCTAACTTCAGTTTGGATACCCCCGTTCGGCGTCGAATTCCAAATGACTGAGTAATCTGATAACTGCACCGTCGAATTTGTCGCGGAGCTGACAGAGAACAAAACAAGTTTGACTGGGGGCTTAAACCCTAATTTTGACATTTGATGCTCTAAAAAGATGGGCGCCCAAGTTTGGCAGTGTTAGAAAATTTTCATCATTTTCAACTTCTTCGTCGTTCTCTGTGCTGGTTTATCATCTCGCCTTATGTTGAAAGCTCTGAATGCTAAATCTGACGCCTGGCAGCTAACTGACCTCCATTAATGACCTCAGAATTCCTGGTATGCTTCTGAAAAAGCAGAATAGACCCAGTAGGGCAAAATTGATCTTTTTTAGATTCTGACTGCACTAGCCTGATACAGACGTAATTTTAGCCAATCAAAATCAGTTCGGAACTTGTAGGACCAACTTTCTATTTTTAGAAACTCTTGCCAGTATCCATTTCTAAAGAAACCCAGAAAAACCCAGAAAACGTTACTAATTTTAGAAAATTTCTAAAAATAGCAGTTTTCCTAAAATTTAGGGATGAAAAATTGAGATCTGCGTTTTGTAGGTTAGCTGCTCTGAGCAGACCCAGATCGTCAGATTTTGAAAATGTTGTGTTTTAAATCCCTCATGCAAGACATGCATACCCAAATTTTGACCTTTTTGACTGATTTAACAAGACTTTTACTCATTTCTTCAAAATGTCTACGTATAACAAAATTTTTAATTTTGGGGTACAACAGACAACAATGGCGGAGTGGGCAGATTGGTTCATACAATTTCCTACTTTCACCTATCTCAGGGTCTATGGCTATTCAGGTGCCCCGCTTATGTTACCAAGGTATCCGTCACATGAGGTCGTCTTCATGGAATTCTTAAGGCAGGCACACGATGGCCACATAGTCTTGAGGAATAGAAGGAAACCCTCTCTTCATTTTCCATTAGGGTTGGGAATCTATACATGCAGGACTGCTGCAGATGCTAAGACAATGGGAGATGAGTTAGATAAACTCGGCCTCAATCTTACAGCGAGAGATGATCATTTGATCCTCATGGTGTGTACGCTGGCTGACTTGAGAAGAACTATGCTCATATATCCGCCTTTGAAGAGTTTTGGGCTAATTGTACAAATGAGTTCGAGGTGCGGAGGGGTAGTTACAGCAGGCTCACTCTTCACCAGATGAAGGACTGCTTAAATGAAGACATAGAAGGGTTATCAGATGATGACGAGGATGTGCTTCTCCCGATGTATACTCAGAAGCAAATTGAAGATCAGCCCCTTTCACAAGTTAACTGGGCTAATAAAGAATCCCTCTCAGTTTAGGACAGGACGAGCCAAGTCCTTGAACATAGCAAGGTTTTCCTAATCCTTAAGAGGAAAAACTCCATTCCAGTAGCAGAGCCGCCAAAGACAATTCACTCTTCTTCCAGAGCATAGTCAAAATGAAAGGGAAAAAGTCAGTCTCAAGAAGGCATCAAAGGTAGTAGATCAAGTAAAAATGTAAGAAGGTTAGACTTCTCAGGCATAGTCATACAGGAGCAACCTACAGTTGTAACAGAAGCTCCTTCTGACGAGCCCGTACCTCAGAAAGAAGTAGAGGAGCCACCTTTAACACACGTTTCTGTACCTTTGACAGAACCTTCACCGATTCACATCGACCTTGATATTGAAGATGAAGAGATTGAAATTGCACCTCCTAAGGAAGTTAGTAAAGATACTACCGTGTCTTGGCTTGAGAACTCCTTGGGAAGGGTAAGAAGAAGGCCTTCATATCAGGTGAGTGTTGATGATCTCGATAACATCTATCAAGAACCTCCTAAGAAGAAAGCAAAGAAGCAAGTTCACTTTGATAGGAATCCTGATAACGAGATAGTCATGGAGACTGCATTGCCCCCAGAAGACAAGAACAGGGATGAGGTGAATATGGATGACTTCATGATGGTCAGGGCTAATCTTGGTAGAAATACCAGACATGCGGATGTGAGTCTATTCAGAGTTATGTCTGAAAACCTTCAAGAAAGAGTGCTCAAGGATGGAGAAGACAAGGCAGCCCTCAAGGCTGAAAATCAATAGCTTAGGCTTTATATTTCTAACCTTGCTCATGGTTCTTCATAGGCAACCTAGTTGCTGCCCCAGATTTTAGAGAGACTAGTTGATCATCATTAGTTAAGACAGCTGGTCATTTGTGGGAAAGAAACTCAGGAGTGGATCGAGAGTTTCATTGTCAGAGGAAGGGAGATCTTGGCACGGATGTTCGAGTTGAGAGAAAATGCTCATGAGCTAGGTCAAGGCATCCAAGGGTTTGAACAAACATTGGCTGAAGTAAGACCTAGGCATGAAATCATCATTGCTGATTTAGACACAGCTTATGGTTCAGCAGTTTCAAAAGAACACAAGAGACAAATCCTTGCTTGGAGAGAGCGTCATGTTTTCAAAGTTAAAACCTATGAGAGGATATCCGAAGAATTTATCGCCTATAGACAAAGGGTGATTGAAGCTCTTCTTTTCATCAATGAGTTTATCACAGAGATTCCTTCTCAGTACAGTCTTGAAGATGGTTCCTACGTCGGGCTTGATGAAGTGCAGGATCAATTTCAGAGTGTTGTTCATAGTTGCAATCCAGTTGGCGGAAGGATGAATCATATTTCGATGATGTCGGCAAAGTTTGAGAAAGTGGCCAATGAGGTCGAAGATTTCCTGAGATTTGTTGCAGATGCTGAAGATATTCTAGAAAAGCGGTGTTTTGCTATTGAGGGCATAGATGCACCGAACCGAGACACAATTTCTAATTTTCTAGCGGATGTGATCGAGCTTTAAAGCGGCTTTCTTATAGAAGCTTTCTTCCTCGCTTTCTTTCTATTCTTGGAATAATTCATATCCATTCTTTGAGAAGAGAAAGAAGATAAAATGTAACAGTTGGTGTTTCCCGCTTTTTCTGCTTTCTTAGGTGTTAGATGTTATCTTCTTTCTAGATTTAGTAATAAAGCTTGCTTGTTGAGCAAGCCCTAGATTGTGAAAGCAAGGAGATTTTAGGGTTCCATACTCCTCTGCTTGTCTATAAATACTCCTCTGCTTGTTTATAAATAAGAGCCTTTGCTCATTAGTTTCTTTAACCATGCTAGTGATAACAAAATGCTGAGCCTATTGTGCCTTCTATTTGTTACTCAAGTGTTGTTCAATTATTTTATGATAGCCAATTGTTGAGTCTCTTTTAGCCAACAAGAAGTTATTGTAATTGCTGTTCGTATTGTGTAAGAATAAGAATTGCAAGCCTCTTTAGCTGCAATTTCTTGTTCCAGGCATGTTAGAAGTAAGTTTTGTTCCAGAAGTTTGAGTAATAAAATCATGAGCCTCCTTTGCCTTGATATAACATCTCAGATTTCCGTTATTTGTGTTCTACTTTTATGATCTTGATTTCAACTTACATTGAAGTGTGTAGATGTTTGTTGAGAAAGAGTTTATTGAAGTATTTTGTCAGAAATCAACCTTGTTCATTTATAATTTCTCTTGCTCTGCTTATTATTTGAGAAGTTAGAAACGTCTTTAATTTAAGTTAGTCATAGTTGAAGTTCTTAAAACAAAAAATCTCAGCTGCGGCGTTTGTGTTTAATAAACCTTGTGCTCTAAGCTGATCAAAAAGATACGCAACTTAGTTCTTAGTTTACTTTCTTTCAACACCATCAGCAAGAGGGAGCTTCCCCTCCTAATTTGAAGAGTAGTTTATCTGTGCATAGCTGTTCGTTTCAAATATGCATTCCAGAGGTGCGAATTTAAACGCCAACAAGAATAAAATAATATTTAATCAATTCTTTGTCTCCCTTTAATTTCTCAAATGAGCATTAAAATAATCTTTTAAATATTTTCTCTTATTTAGCTACCTCTTATTGACAAATAAGTCACTTTTAAATATTTGAATAAATACTTAAATGAACTTATAATTAAATAATAACTTAAAGCATTTATTTCATTTCTTCTACTTGACTTTCAGAAACACCTTTGGAAGTTTGGAACACCAAAAACTGACATGGAATAACGTTGAACTCTACTACTACAAGAACTACGAATCTCCTTGAACTATCTGATTAGCCTATGGGACTACTGAACAACTGGCTAAACTCATGAGGGGGACATTACAGAAGAAGGTGTTGTCATTATGAGTTTCAATTGGTTTTCTTTCATTCATAATAATTGGAAATCATGCTTATGAGACAAGAGCTATTATGAGTCTTGTGCTCATACGCTAGGCAAAAAGATAGACAAATAGATAGTTGTTTCATTCTATGCAAAGTCCTTGCCCCACAAAAGTCTTGTATAGTGTGAAGTTGAACAACTTTAAATTTTATTTGTAGCTTAGCCTTTAGGGTAGTTTTAGATCTTAGGGAGTTCCACCTTATAATTTTCCGAGAGGTTTTACCTCACATACTGTTCCAATTTGAGTTGTCTTAAAAGAGACTGAAATGCTAATAGAGTATAAATTTTCAAGATATGATGAGGCCATTTCAAACTTAACACTTGTAACATTATATTTTGGCATTAATAATATTTACTTTTTTCCACATTTTATGCATATCTTATTCTTGTGATCTTAATCTTTTATAGAAATTATGCATCTAGTAGTAAAAAATTATTTGAATCAACTATTAAGTAGGCATCATTACACTATACGCCTTATTTTATAATCATGTACACAACGAGCATAGATGGTATGATAGTGTGAGAGTTTGACTGTGAAGGACTTTACAATCATAATATATTATCAACATTCTTTCTTATGGCAACAATATCTAATAAAGGTATAGATCTTAAGTTTATCAGTTTTAATCAATGTTAGTAGTTATTATAGTCACAAGTTTTTGACTCTCGAGGACTTCTTATCACTACACTTTATCTTTCAAGCATTATTTACTTGTTATTTGTCATATCTTTTAAAGCTTTTTATTCCACATTATACAAATTCTTGAAAATTTATTTGAACTTCAGTGTTTTGTGGGGATGCTTTGGGTACTAGTAAATATTATTGGTTATACTGTTGAATTCCATTGTTTTTTTTTCATTAACTTCTTATTTCCTTATCTCCAATTAGATATACCATGCAGGGTTTATGAAAAAAACACTTATGATCAATTCTTTAGTTAAATAAGTTTGCTAGACGTTTGAATTTTGAGCTTTTCTTTTATTTTTGCATTTGTAGAGCCAGAATACAAGTTCAAAGTGCAAAGGACCAATTTCTTTCCACAACCAAATGTGAGTGAACTTTTTTTCAATATGAATATAAATTCTCCTATAGTAGAAAATTTGGTTTTGGGCTCTTAGGATATTTTGTTTTGCTTTTAAAGAATTTACGTAAAAATGAAAGCCTCAAATAAAAACATTGTAATGTCTTTTCTTTCCCAGATATTCTGCAGTTTAAGATAAATATGTAGATCTTGTGCTTTGCATACCATTGTTCAATCATCAATGTACCAATCTTTTATTCTCATGTAGTTTATCTTATTGCACTTTTGGATTGTTTGTGATGCAGTCAAGGATACATGATCAAATTAAGGACAGCCTTATCCTTGCAGCCAAGAGCCCCAACTAACTATAGTGACACCCACCATCCAATTATGAAGACATTTGAGGTTACTCGGTTACTGAAATTTACAGAAAATACATTACAAAAGACATCCATCATTCTAGATGTTCTTTGAACATTAAAGATTCAAGATGGGACAGCTACAACACAAACTTCACATTTTATTAACCATTTTCGTTATCACATTGTTGTACCCAAAACCAAAATTTTTGCTTCACTAAGGCATTTTGCTTAATTGAGTCTTAACCTTGTTAAAGTGATGTCAGAAGGTCATTTTTGGGCTTTTCAAATATGGAGTTGGTGTCAGTGTCATGTCAGTCTGTTACTGAAAAGATTTAAGAAAAGTGAAAACGAGACGAAAAACATCAAAATTTTCTATCTCTAGAGAAGGAAGCACATTTTCAAATGGGCGCCCTATTTTTTAGGGGCCCAGATCCTGTTTTTAGGGTTTGTCACCTCCAGCAGACATTTGTCCGGCATCACATCAGCTTCGCGATGAGCTATCAAGCTTGTCAAACGGACCTGTTTTGTTCGAGTTACGGAGGATACA
This sequence comes from Sequoia sempervirens, assembly GCA_007258455.2. NCBI lineage: Eukaryota > Viridiplantae > Streptophyta > Pinopsida > Cupressales > Cupressaceae > Sequoia > Sequoia sempervirens. The sequence continues at coordinate 37,100 of VDFB02335821.1, read as the reverse complement.
GCGCAAAATGAGGCGAAAGCAAGAATTGGCTAACACTGGAGAAAAGCGCAGCTTTTGAGAAAGGCGCCCATCTTTTTGAGGTGCCAGAGGTATGTTTTTGACCAAATGCCATCCAAGATGTTTGTCTCACGTTTGTTCAAACTTCGCGACGCATCCGTCAGTGGGTGAATCTGAGTTGCTGAAGTGCCTGAACCAGAGGTCAAACGTAGGGTCAAATCTTAGTCAGAATATCAAAGGAAATAAGCAAAAGAGCACATTTTGAGAAAGGCGCCTGAGCTTTTCAAGCCTTTAATGTTTTCTTTCTAATGATATCAGATATTCAATGTGTTCGTGTTACGTTTAGCTTTCCGTTGCCTGTCTCCGTCAGTTCAGAAGATGTCTTAGCAGCTTGCAGTCGGAGTTTTTATATTATTTTTGTTATTTCCAGAAACGGCTAAGTCTGGAGGAAAAAGAGCAACTTTTCAAAAAGGCGCCCTTGTTTTTCACCCCTCAGATGATATTTTCTTGGGAAATGTTCCTTTGCAGTTGTCGTGCAAAATGAAGTCAGCTTCGCAGTGAACCTGAGATCCAGTCTTGAAAGTTGATAAATCGGGTTATGAAGGATTTTGTTTTTCCCTTCGACGAGATACGTAAGTCAAAATTTGATTTCTGAGAAAAAGCGCAGCTTTTGAAAAAGGCGCTTGGATTTTGAGCCTTCGATGTCAGTTTATGGTTTGCAGTCTCAAGGTACCTTTTGATTAGTTTTTGCTAAGCTCTGCGATGCACCTGTCAGCCAATCGGAGAAGTCAGTCAACCAATGTCGAGGATGAACAGAGGTCCCGACAGAGGTTTTAGCTTAAATTTTCATGAAATTTGGCTAAGTCTGGAATTCGCCTTAAGAGTTCAAAGTTGGATTTTCGAAAGAGAGTTGAATGGACGCCTTAACTGGAGTTCTGACTGCAGTAGACTAAATGTTTTCTGGGTTGTCATCTTCTATTGACATGTTGAGTGATCTTTCAGTTCGCATGTCGAGTTAACTAGTTTGCATGTTCAGTTAACTGCTTTGCATGTTGAGTTAACTTGATTGCATGTTCACTTAACTGAAGATTATCAGTGAATGTCAACTGAAGTTCACATGCATGGCGAATTTGGTTGCAATTGTGAGGATTTTGTGAAGATGGCGCTTCATTGAGTGTCAACTGAAGTTCTAGAAGGGACGGCATGAATGGTGAAGCATAAATTAGTGAAGTATGGCGCATTTGAGTGTTAACTGAACTTATCAAAAGGGTCGCCATATTTAGATTTTATTGATGAAGCATAATTTAGTGAAGCTACGCATTTTCTAAGGAATGACAACTTTAGTTCCAAAAGGGTTGTTATTTTTAGCACGTGAAGTTGGCGCATTCACTTCTTGAAGGCCAATTGAAGTCTTGAAAGGGTCGCTATATTTAGAATATTCATTGCATGAGATATGGCGAATTCTTGATTGCTAACTTTAGTTATCAAAAGGGACGCCTTAGTTCAAATTTGTGAATCTAAAGCAAGTGTGAAGGATGGCGAACTTAATATGAAGTGCTAACTGAAGTCAAAGTCGCATGAAGTTGTTAACTGAAGACTGAAAAGGGAAAACCCTAATGCATGGTGATTTATTTAGCATATTTGAGTTTCAGTTAACTGAAATGAGGTCCAATCACAAGCCAAGCGCACTTCTTAAGGATTCCATGCCTTATGCGAATTTCATAGATGAAAATCTATTTAACCAAGCATTGGCGTCCATTATTTCATCATCTTGAGCTCTGAAATATTCTTTCTTCTTGAGCGACCAGCAAGTTAAAGGTGCTACAGGTGTTTGAATTCAGCGTTCTTCGTAGCAACGAATTCAGATTGTGCAAAGGAAGAAGATTCCAGACTTTATTTTCACTTTGCATGCAGGTTTCATCAAGTTCCAGAAAAGAGATTGGCAAATTCTTCAGAAGCAGAACAAGCAAAACTTTCTATCTTCTGTCTTATTTCTTCTATTTCTCACCTTAGGTACTTTCTTCGCATGTCAAAGAAATTCAGCGTATTTTCAGAATCTGACCATCTGGGTTCGCATATTTCAGCATCAGCAGCAAAACCCACGTCTTAGATTTTTTCGAGAAAATCGCCCCGTAGCCTTCATTCTAAAGCTCTGTGCTTTTTTCCGAGAATTTCTTTGCATGTGGGATAAAATCACATCTTTTTGAAAATCTCATCATTTGGGTTTGTTTAGAATTCCGTTGTGCACAAAACCCATGTTCCAGATTTTCTCAAGAAAAATTGCCCCGAGAAGCTCTAAAACCCCTGTAGTTCTCGATTGAAGAATCTTTGCATATCAAGCTAAATGACGTGTTTTCACAATTCTGACGTTGTGGGTTGTCTTAGAATCATTTTCCGGACAAAACCCATGTCTCAAAATTTTTGGTGAAAATTATCCTCCGACAGGCTATTTTTAGCCTCACTAGGAGCCATTTTAGCTTTCCAGAGAAAGTTGTCAGAACATAGCCGTGTTCACAGTCAACGGGCAAGTTTTTCAGAAGGCGGTTCAACTAGACTGAATTCAAGACCAAATCGGTCTTAATTTAGGTTTTCATCAGAGCAGCTAACAATGAAGCGTTAAGTTGCAAAAGAAACAGAGATCACTTCATTTACGGAGCTGCCAAATTCACTCAGATCTTGTGTCATTATCTTCGTGAAAATGGTACCTACGCTGATCTCGAGGTTGTACAAACTGAGTTTCAGAAGCATGTTTATGATATCTTGATGGAGGTTCTGATCACATTTTCAGTAATTTCAGCGAGTTTCAAGAAGGCGACTGAAAATGTTAAAGAATGTATGCATACAGTCAAGGAAAGTGACAAAGAATTGAAGCAGATGTCAAAGTGCCAGAAGAGAGATCGATGAAAGTGTTAGACCGAGTTGACATGGAGTGATCTGCCAGTTGAACCAGTTAATTTCGAGGGTTGAGTCATGAGTAGCAGCTTAACTCACTAGTTTACTTGCTGACTTAACACATGCTTATCTCATCCTTGGAATTATCATCACAGAGTTAGGGTTAGGGTTTCCAGTTAACTGAGGTAGTGTCCAGCTAATTTTGCTTTAAATAAGGACGCATGCTTGCACATGGTCCATTTAGGTTAAATGTACCTTAACTGATGGTAGCTTTCAGCTTAACTGTATAGTTTACTTCATTAGGGTTTGGCAGCAAATCTTGCATGCATTGCAAGACTGTAGTTAACACAAGGTGATTTTAGGGTTACCTACACCTTGATGTATATAAATAAGAGCTTTTGCTCATTTGTAATTAACTTTTGCTGGAGAGAAATATATGCTGCGCCTACTTTGCCCTCAATATTGCTGTTTTGGTATTTGTTCATGTGTCTTCGCTATTACGATTAATTGTTATGCCACATAGGGTTTCAAGAGATTGTAATGGTGGATTCTTTCCATAGTTTAGATAAATCTGTTTTGAACATCTTTACCATTGTGAACAATTGTTATGCCACATAGGGTTTCAAGAGATTGTGATGATAAATCTGTTTTGTGTATCTTTATCATTGTGATCAATCGTTATGCCACATAGGGTTTCGAGAAATTACGGTGATAAATCTGTTTTGTGAATCTTTATCATTATAATCAAGGGTTATGCCACATAGGGTTTCGTGAGATTGTGATGATAAATCTGTTTTGTGAAGAATTTACTATTTTGATCAAGTGTTATGCCACATAGGGTTTCATAAGATTGTCATGGTAAATTCTTAAATCTGTTTTGTACGCAATAAACTTGTCTAGATTGAGCTGATAGATGCACCGCCTTGCCTTCAAGTAGAGAATCTAAACTCGTTTATCGTCCGATAGTCAAACCCTGCTCCATTTCCTCATGCTCTGTTTTCTTGAGGAAACTGGATAGATTTAAAGTAGTTAGCTTAGTTGTAGTTAATGATCTGCAAAACCTGAAAATCCTTAGCTGCAACGTTCTTGGTTTTCTTAACCTTGTGCCTCTTCCAGCTGAGAACAAAAAGATAGGACTTATATTACTTTTCTTTTCCATGCATTCCAACACAACGAGGGAGCTTCCCCTCCTAATTTGAAGAGCACTCATTGCATAGTGTACATAGCTGTCCGTACAAACCTGCACTCCAGAGGTGTTAGATTTTACGCCAACACACATCAATGAGGACTTTTCACATCAATCACATCCAAATATCAAAATCAAAAGGGTTTTCATCCTCCAGATCTGTTCTAATCAAATTAATGGGATTAGAAGTTTTGTGCTTAATCACATCAATGAGGACTCTGAGTCTAGCTAAGATGTGGCAATGGTGCTGTGGGTGAAAAGATAAATTAATTTGATAATATATCCATGGTAGGAACATTATCCAAACCCATACCGTGACTAGTAACTTAGACTTGAACCATATTTTAGAAAAATGGTGGAGATTTGGCATGGCTTAACCATCCCAAAAGTGTGCCCATAAGACCTAGGGGGAGTTTTTGATCACTTATGCCAAGTTTTCAATTAATGGGAAAAGATTTATATGATTTAAGCCACATTTTTCTATCCTAGATGGAAGTTCTAAGTGGCTTAGCCACTACTGCTATTTGTTAAGCAAATTTTAGCCACCTTCAGTGGAAATTTCATTTGGTAAAGCCTTGGTAAAGTTGCTTCTATTTCAGCATAGGTAGAATCAGCACCTCATGCCACCATCTATTATTAATGTTGTTGGGTGGAGAAACTCTTCACTTATACCACCCTTTGTTAGACTTGGCAAAAAACTCTTAAGTGGCGAAGCCACTTCATATGTGCACCTATGATAGTGAGATGGGAAATTCAAGCCATGATGCCACATTTCAAGACCTTTGAGAAAATTCTAGATGGTCAAATCATTTCAATTGTGTGCCCATGTTAGTGGAGACTTTAGTCTCTTGAGCTAGTGGAGTTTTCTTTCACATGACCCAAGTAAAAAAAATGGCCACTTGAACCATTTTAATGATTGTAGTTGGAGTTTCCATGTGTCAAAGGCATTCAAAATGTGTGCCTTCCATGCCTTGATTGACAACCTTCGATCCTCATCATTATTTTATTACAAAATGGCTACAACCTATTTTAACTTGCTCAAAATTGTTAGTCAAAAACAAGACAACACAACAACTTTGCAAATAAATAGGTTAAGCTACAATTTAAAGGGATTTAGACATTGACACTCAGTCATGATGACAAATGGGAAACAGGTAAGTGTGAACATTGAATTTCGTAGGGGTGCAACAATTGGCTCTTTCTAGGGGGCTATGGGAGAAATTTGAGTCATATAACTTTAGAATCTGTGGCAGAAAATTTGGTTGGTGCCCTATCTCTAGACAATAGAATCAAGCCTATTCCTTACACCTAAACAGATGGCTACCCTAACATAAATGAAAACAATGACATAAGCAAACATATTATCGAAACATGAACATAGAAAATGATAATTACTACCTATGAATGGCCATGAGGAGACAAATTAACTTGACAAAACCATTTACAAGTTGGATAAAGTAGCAACCCCTCCATTTGAGCTTAGAGTTCAACTCTTGTAGCATGCATCTTTGAAACCTTTGAGAAATATTGATTGAAATCCATGGTTCATGATGGTATGAATGATCCTGCAGGGAAACCTTAAGTTTAAATTCATGAATGTTTTGCGGTTTTGGAAAATATCTTACTTCATTGAAACTTATCTCCATCTAGTGGATATACTTTTCTTTTGAATATCCCTTGCAGAATCCTACTATTGTAGCACATATTTAGGAATAATGACCACCTTACATTTTATTTACTCTTCTTCAAATGCCACTTTGTCATATTCAATCATAAACTTAGATGAAACATTATTGTCCAAAAGATGCTAGAGTTGTTGATGAAAGATCTCAATCACTTGGAAGTTTGAAACTGGTGCTGATTCTGAACCTTGGGTAAGCAACATTTTAATTTCTTCACTTGCACTTTCTAAAACATGATCTAATAAGCCCATTGCTGGAAATATTGTCATTGATGTTAAAGGGGCATGGATATTTTTGTCATTGATGCTGAATTATGCAAGGATAAATAATTGGAAAGTGTTGTCATTGATGTCAAAAGAACTTGAAGGCCAAAAGAGATCATTGAGGAAGGAAGTGAATCATCATATCAAAATCAAGATCATCTGAATGTGTTTATGAGCAACCCTCTATGAAGTTGCCACCCTCACAAAGGGAAATAAATTTTTTATTTTATCTATTTCTAAGGGCCGACCCTTAGACTCCTAGTGCCCTCATGGAGTGACTAAAACAATTAAATTAAATTAAATTAAATCCCAAGGTTGAAAGCTGATAACTCCATTCAAGGGTTATGAATTGCACGATATGATGATAACAATTTCAGAGAAAGCTTTAATTCAGGGTTTGAAGGATTTATCAGGAACTTGCTGATATATTGATCATAATTTCAGAGTAAAGGTATTTACTGAGGTTTATGAAGAATTTTTCAGAGTTGTTTGCTCGTATGAAGTTTGCCAGCATGGACGCCAGAGGTTGAATAGAGTTCTTGAAGATATTATAAATATGTCTTAGATGTTAATGTAGGTGCCAAGGAAGAATGGTAGTTATTTCATTTTGGGTGATTAATATTTGGAGATCCTTTATTATTGCTGGTCATGGGGTTTGGATAAAGAAGACGTGGGATTATATATTTTAATATATCTTATTGCTAGCCTTGGGAGTTGGTTTTGGGAATCCGTGGCATCTTCATGAGTTTGCTGTGATCAAAAACAAAAAGGCTAGGTGCCAAAGAGCTCCATATTGCTGGGTGATATTCCTATTAGAGCCACCAACCTAGGAGAATCTTGTAGTCGCCATCCTCAGTGCTAAGCATGGAGTTTCCTGCTTACACTGGAGCCGATCTGCAATAGTTTGAAGCTGTCTAATGATTGGCTGTAGCGTTGCCATAAGGTGCCAATATAGTTTCCAGATCTCCCTGCATTTAATACTCTATATTGCATTTTGAATATCAGATTTATGTAATTGGCTGTTGCTTACCTGAACATGAATATTATATGTTCAATCATATGCTGCTGTTATGATTCTCTGTGATGCAATGGTTAAATGTTATTGCTGATTCACTGGTATTAAAGGAGTATCTCTTATGACAAGTTAATGCATACAATTCCTATTCAAACACCTGCTGGAAATAACTCAGATTAGTTGCAAGAGAACTGTTTGACGATATGCCTGCATTATCCAACATTGGGAAATTGTGAAATTTTATTCCAAACTGGGGTGGGACATTACAAAGGTAGTATTGATACAAAGCTTAACATTGTTCTTCACTACAATTGAGTTAATAAAACCTTGCACAAGAACATATAATACTTAGATCACTTATGCAAATGACAATCTTTGCAGCATAAGAACAACTTCAACTACCATTGAGAATATCTTGTACCCAAGGCACATATTTATAGGTCTATGCTTTTAGGGATTTGGGAATAATTATTTATACTGGCTTTAGAAAAAAAAAGTAAACGTTCAAAAAGTTGCAAAAAAGCAGGAAAGATATTTTAAAGAAAAATTAAACCTAAACAACTACTGAAAAACTAATTAAAGTAGTCTAATACAGTGTCTCAACTCTTTGCTCCAAAATAGAGCATGATTGAGGATAGACATTGCTAAAAATACAAATTTGAAAATGAGCATCCTCGGAGATTCTAAAACATATTTTGCACTAAAACATGATGACTCTTTTGACAAACATTGAAACCCTAACCACCATGAATCTTTGAATTTAGAACCTTGTGATTCAAAAACATGTTCAGGATTTCTTTTATTTCTTGCTGAAATCTGACCCAAAATCCTTGAATGATGGAACTACAAATATCATCGCACAAGAGCTTGGTAGACCAAGAAAAGGCTCATGGTATTGTCACCAAAAATCTGTCATGAACAATGTTTGAGAAACAGCTAGTCAATATTGCTCTAAACTGCTGAAAACTGCCTTGTAACACTTGTTATTAGACGCAGAACTGCAGTCACAAGACCTAGGTGATTGTATCAGATTTTAGAATACAAATCTTTTGCATAACCCTGAGCTGGACAAACTTTACAAAAATCGCAGAATTTGAAGTGATAAAACCATATATTGTTCGCTGTTCTGATTGTTCCAACCCATGATATATGCTTGGAAACTATGGTAAAGTGAAAGAGAAATCATGCCATTATATATAACTGGAGAACTGATGTTATACGTGACTGAAACAACTGTTTGCATCATTTTCAAAGGCTATAAAACCTGCTATTGATTCTGCAGGTGCCTATTTCTTTTATCCTTGACACTCAGATCTTCATCCACTACACTAAAGCATTCCTTTTTAGCATTTATGTCATCCAAATCTTGTTGAAGCTGCTCCAGGCACCTATCTTCAACTTTGCAGCCAACCACTAATATGGATAGTGTTTGCTTCCAAAACCACAACTTCACTTTCTAGAATGAAATGTCACTCACAAGGCCAAGGTTGTTGTCATGCAAGTGAAATCAATTCATCAATAGACCATGGACGGTTGAAGGCCAACTCTATGAGAGTGGGTTTCATCTCTTACTCTTCGAGCTCAACTTAGGATTGGGAGGGTGTTTCCAAGGGTATACCTTAATAGGAATTAAAATCAAACAAAATGGACAACTAAAATTATCGACAGCCAAACCCAACTTGTTGACTTGGCCCCAAGGATTGTCATTGAACCGAGAACAATTAGCTGCCTCAAAAACCCTATATAGCTGATTAAATTGTGCAATTGTGACCCACACGAAATAGATTTGTTTGATTATTACGAAGTCATGAATGCACAAAAGGTCCTAACCCTAAACTATTGAATTATGTTTTGACTTTGAATGATTTGAGATTGATTAGGTGGACCAAAGATTGGTGTCTATCCAATTGGGCTATAGAGTGACAACTAATAAGGAGAACAATGAAGGAAAAAATTGAAGAATTGATCGAAATATGCCCTCAAATTACAAGTATCATACACAAACCATACTTAGTGATCTAGAACTAAACTGCATTAATCAATATGACTTCATTAGATGGTTATTACAATACTTGTAATATTTTCAAATGTTGTCACATTTTCAAAGGCTCAATATAATCATGTCAACAAATGTGACAAGAGAAAACCCTTACAACAATGAAGATTTCCTAAAGAGCTACAAATAGTTTGGAGACACTTTGCATAATCCTGTAGCGTTTTATCTTGCAACTGTTTCGCTGCTTCATTGCCTTTCTAAAATTGGACATGGCATGGTTGAGGCCCTAGACAAACCTTGCACTTGCATACTCTCCAACTGCCACCAAAACAACTGAACTCTTCACAATGAACCCAAAAATCATCCTTTAGCACTTGTAGGTTGCCAAACCCTAGTCATTACAGTGTGGCACCAAGAAAATCCATGGCCTAGAAAGCACTCCTACCCAAAATTGGCATTCTAGATTGAAAGGAAGGTGTGTGAAGTTATGGGAGTAGCTGAGATGAGACACTACCATTAATGTGAGTAAGTGGGTGAGTTAAAACACAACGCCATTTCATTTGGCATTCATTGCTTTTGAAAATGTTTTCATTATTGAAACGGGCTTCCCTTTATAAGTATTTTGACTTATCACAAACCTTTGCTTGCATTCATTGAAGCTCTGAGTGCCTATTGACACAATGGATAAGGTTCGCAACTCAAACTAGATTGCTGATGAGTGCTATAGGTCTCCTCTTTGGTTCCTTTGGATTTTTCCTCCTTGCATGTCAACACTCAGCGTCAGTAGTTGGACCATCTTCGGTGACCATAGGTGGTTATGAAACCACCACAAAACTCTATTATATGAAACATTTCTTCTTCATTTATCCCTTTGTCAAAGGTTAGATGAGTTCTTGGAACCATATTGGCTCCGACCTCTAGTTATAGAACCACTTATGAACTCTAACGCACAAGCCCTTGAGCCACTCCACTTGCATTGCACAAAAGTTATAAAAGGATTGTTGGCTATCAACAAGGTTACGAGAACCTTGTCGGCCCCTGACATAGGTTTTAAAACCTAAGGAAAGCTTTGACAAACATAGCTACAAGCCTTTTTTCTTTTTAATATCGAAGAAGTTAGAAAATTAACATTAGGCTCCGATGAGGTTATGAAAGCCTCGTTAGAAGCCGACACAAGTTTCAGAACCAACACAACTCGTCGACAACATCTACACTTCTAAAATCTTTAATCTTCTTTTGATTTCTCTGATTATTGGCGAAACAAGGTGGAAATCGAATCACCATTAAGGACCATAGGAGGTTTGAAATCCATATCAACTATCCGCCAACCAAATGAGCACATCATCTATAAAGTTTCAAAAAGATTGTTGAGCTCCGACAAGGTTCTAGAAACTTTGTTGGGAGCCGAATCAAGTTTCAAAACTTGCTCCAATCACTGACACTCTCAAAGACTTAGCACTCCTTTCACAAAGGAAAAGAGGTTAGCAAACCAACATTGGGTGTCGAGAAGGTTAGGAAAACCTTGTCGGCCCTCGATGCAAGTTTTAGAATCCCTTAGAAATTCAAACTCCTTCACATTTCCACACCAAGGACAAAGGAAAAAGGGAAAAAAACAACAAAACAACCCCACAACACACAACATAGAACAATAGGGCTCTCAAAGGATCCAACAAAAAATTCGGAAACCCTAACAATTTTGAACCCTAGCAGACAACATACACCACTTAACTTTCAACATTGATGGGTTAGGTGCAAGTTGAGGTACTATTGTCACTTGAAGGGTGATTATCTCATTAAGGTGTGTGCAGGAGGCACTAATCCCACTTTTCTTTCTTTGTCAAAAACCACAAAATGTATATTATACTTTAGGCATGTGCTATAGCCACATCTACCACTTTTGGATACCTTGGACAGAGTTGTGGACTAGCTATGCAACCTTGAAAGTGCACCTAGTTCATTCAAGCCAATTTGGACCTAAAGGGCAGAGCTTTTTGTTTACTTAAAGCCAAGGAAAAACCTTTCTTCACTTATCCCAAGGTGGAGATATGAGCTACTTTAATAAACTCAGGTGAAACATTTGACTCTCATTGCCACATTTCTGTCGGTGGGTGGAAACTTTGATCACTTAAACCATATTTTAGAAACATGGTGGAGTTTTGACATGTCTCAACCATCCCAAAATGTGCACCCATAAGACCTAAGCAGAGTTTTGTATCACTTATGCTAAGTTTTCAATTGATGGGTGGGGATTTATTTGACTTAAGCCACTCTTTGCTGTCCCAAATGGAAGTTCTAAGTGGCTTAGCCACTATTAGCTCTTGCCAAGCACACTTTAACCTTTCTTGGAAAAAATTCATATAATAGACCGCTACTAAAGGTGTGCCTAAGTCAGCATAGGTGGAATTGCTACCTTATATTTCCATCTTTTCTTAATGTTGTTGGGCAGAGAAACCCTACTCTTACACCATGCTTTCTTAGACTTTGCGGAAGCTTTGAGTGGCTAAGCCACTGTGTAATGTCCCCTTCCTAGGTAGTACAGTTATGTCTGAGGTTAGCCTATCATTCAGATCCTTGTAGGCTTGCAGAAGTGTTTAGAGGATCACTTTAGGCAGTTATCCAAAGTTTGGGAACATCACTCCGTCAGTTGATTCAGGTTTGGGCCTTAGCAGACACTTTCAGAGTGATTTACAGATACTATTTATAGTAAGTCAGGCAGGTAGGAGCTGCTATTTCTGGCAGGGCACCTGGTTCAATTGGTCAGCTCAGTTTTGACCCAGTTCGACAGTTAGTTGAGCAGATGAAGAATAAGGGAGCATTTTATAATAATTAAATGATTACTATTCTGACTTTATATTATAAAGTCACTTTAATGAAATATTAAAGTGTTAATTATTAATGGCATATTATAAAGTATTTATTACTTTATAATAAAGGAGAATTATTATTATAATGAGTATTTTATTACTCATTAAAGGGACACCATTATTTAATTATATTGCCTAAGTCAAAGAAGAGGCGAATTTATATTATTAAATGCATTTTAATTGATTTTTTGAGAAGGGTCGAATTCTTGAGAAGAGGGTATATATTTCCTCAAAGCAAATCGAACTCATTATGTTGATTATTCGAATTTGTTATTATTTCTCTCTGAGAGCTTCGGGGTTTGAGAAACAAGGGTTTTTGCAGATCATCAGGTTTTGAAGAACGTTCCCTCTTCAAAATCCGGCATACTAAGACTGTGAAATACCAGTTGAAGATTGTCAACAGGGTGACTTCATTCAGAGGTTACAGTCGTGCTTATTGAGTTAGATTCAGGAAGGGTTTGAAGGAGATTATTCATCAGATACTTGAGGCGACTTTACTGAGATCCATTTCCAGTGGTTTGGCACACTTCCCAAGAAAGTATGGATTTCTTTCTTGCTGGTACAGGCTGTACTTTGCTGCAGCAAGGGCCATACTTCTTATCTAGAGCAAATTGCCTTGATTTTTCACCTTCTGTCTTTTGCAAGTTGGACGCCTAGGGTTTCTGAAGCCATTGCATCAGTTTCGAGGTGGGCGATTTCTCATTTCCTTTCAGCCGTACCATCTCAGGCTCTCTTTCTGGCGCCTGCAAGCTTATCCAAGTTTTCAATAAATAGCTTGCCTTTTTGTCTGAATGTTTAAATATTGCAGTTGTACTCATTCGGGAAGATTAATAAATCATCTAGCTTCGAGATCTAAGCTGTATTCTGTTGTTTACAAGCATTTGGTATTTTATATTATTTTTCCAGTCATTTCTTTGCAAAATTGCAATTTGTCCTTTTATTGCAAAAAACACCCAAAAAAATCAAAATATAGAAAAACAATCAAAAACCTCAATATTATTAGCTAGTGATCGGGTTGAGAGACACCTGGTCTCTTACAGTGGTATCAGAGCACAGTTTTCCTGCCATCTTGTGCTTTTTCAATAAAATGTGTGCTTTTTCGATGCTTTTTCATGAGTAGAGATATCATTTTCTACAGTAAGGGTAGAGGAACAGGCAGAGTTGAGGATTGGACAGGTCCACCTATTCCTGAAGGTGAGACAGTATCAGGGGTTCTGGGTATTCACAGATCCAATTCCAATAGCAGTGAGAACAGTGTCACAACACTGATGGCAGATCGTGAGATTCCTGCAGAGACACATAGGGTTCTAGGGAAAGAGCATGCCAAAGGTGATATTACTAATGAGGAGTTCAGATGCAGGCATGATAACATGATGGACATGATGTCCCAGTTGATGGGCATGATGAGGCAGTATACTCCATCCCAGCCGCACTATATTCAGATAGGACAGACAAGCAGGACTGCAGGCGTAGACCAGCCTTTGGTGTCAACACCGCGACAGTCGTCACCTATCTATCATGAGCGTAGGCCTGGACAACCTACATTCATATCTAGAGAGACACCACCTCCGACTCTGGAGGCAGAGCAGCAGGGTCATCATCACGAGTTTTAGCCACACAATGGCATGTCAGTGGCAGATGTGACTAGATTTTATGGTGAGTATTCATCATTGGCACCTGAGATTAGGCAGTTTTTGACTTTTCATGAGTTTATGGATGTGCATAAACCTAGAGGGGGAGGTAGATTTGACCACAAAGCTCCTCAGCACCAGTAGCCACAGCCACAGGTGAATAGGGATCTACAGTATGCAGTCAGCAAGATTACCTTGCCTTACTTTGATGGTTCTAATAAGAGTTCAGCGAGGTCTTGGGTATAGAAGCTAGATAATTACCTATCATTGAGACCTATGCAGGAGGACGAGGCCATTAAGTTTGCTACATTGCATCTTGATGGATTGGCGTATGACTGGTGGCATCACGGCATGTATACACTTGGTCATCACATAGTTACTACTTACCAGGAGTTCACCAGCAGGCTCATAGAGCGTTTTGACAAGAAGGATCCAGAACTCTACTTCAGGGAGCTAGCTCAGCTTAGGCAGACAGGTAGTTTGGATGCCTACATCGGCGAATTTTAGAGGGTTGCAGTCATGGTGACAGGCATTTCAGAGAGGACACTTGTTATTCTCTTCGTCGAGGGTTTGATGGAACTGATGAGAGGTTGGGTCAAGGCATTTGATCCTCCTACTCTTCAAGAGGCCATGCGGAAGGCACGTAGTATGGAGCTTGCAGCACCTCGCAGCAAGTTCACTTCAGGCTCGACACCTTACACGAGGCCTAATAGGCCATTTGACAGGTAGAGGGATCCACCTGATCCTAAGAGACAAAATGCACCACCATTTCACAAGGAAACGTTAAATGATTTACGTAAGAAAAAGTTGTGTTTTTGGTGCAAGGCACCCTATGATGAGAAGCATGTATGCCCTCTTCGTCCCAAGGTGAAAAATAACTAGATGGAGTGGTTTTATGAGGGAGAAGAGCAATCTGCTCTGTCAGACCAGCAAGCTGATTCAGAGCATTCAGATGATGAAAGGTCTGAAAATGATGGCGAAAATGAAGGAGGAAAGAAGCTACAGGAGGCACATTTGACCAGTCTTCAGAGAGATGGATCTTTTAGACTTCGTGGGCTCCTAGCAGGTCAGAAAGTGATCACTCTACTCGACACTGGCGCTACTCAACTTTATAGACGCACGGTTGGTAGAGAGACATGGTATACAGACAGAGGAGTTTGAGGGTATTCGAGTCAAGGTGGCTGATGGGTACACCCTCAAATGTGATAGAAAGATAATAGATCTTCCGATGCGGCTGAACAACTATGAGTTCAAGACTGAATTCTACGTTGTTAATATGGGAGATACTAATGTGGTACTAGGGATGGCATGGCTTCACGATTTGGGTGAGTTCACACTCAATCTTCGGGATATGGAGATGAAGTTTAAGGTGAACGGGAAACCTCATGTCATCAAAGCCATCAGAGAGAGTAATCTGAGGATGGTATCGTACAGACGGATGGAGAGACTCATTCGTCATGATATGGTTGATTGGGCTGCAGAGTGTATGTTATTACCAGCACAGCAGGAGCAGCAGAAGGTTGAGTACCATCCAGACATTCAGATACTGAGGACTAAACACTCTAAAGTGTTTAGCGACATTCCACCTGGCAGACCTCCGGATAGAGGCACTAAGCACATTATCGAGTTGGAGGAGGGCGCAAAGCCCATTATGATTACACCCTACAGGCATCCGAAACGGCTCAAGGATGAGATAGAGAAGACAATCAATGAGTTGTTGGCTATGGGGCATATCAGACCTAACAAGTCACCTTTTGCTTCATCGGTCGTATTGGTGAAGAAAAAGGATGGATCACTTCGGATGTGTATAGATTACCGCCAACTCAATAAGAGAACAATTAAGAACAGGTACCCGATACCCCGCATTGATGAGTTGATTGATGAGTTGCATGGTGCCATCCTCTTCACGAAGATTGACTTGAGATCTGGGTACCATTAGATTCAGATGAGGGAGCAGGACATAGAGAAAACCGCTTTCAGATGCCATTGCGGTCACTTCGAGTTCTTGGTTATGCCTTTCGGTTTAACCAATGCACCTGCTACCTTTCAGGCTACCATGAATAGGGTCTTTAGTTCTCAGCTACGGAGATTTTTGTTGGTCTTCTTCAATGACATCTTGGTGTACAATAGGTCATGGGAAGAGCATTTAGCTCACTTGGATACAGTTTTGGGTATCTTGGCTGAGGAGTCCTTTTATGCCAAGGAGTCCAAGTGTGAGCTAGGCATGGCTGAGTTGTTGTATCTTGGGCACATCATCAGTGCCAAGGGAGTCAGTATGGACCCTGAGAAGGTCCGAGCTATAGTTGAGTGTCCAGTACCAGAGAACCTTACGCAACTCAGAGGGTTCATTGGGTTGTGTGCTTTTTACAAGAGATTTGTTAGTGGGTTCTCACGTCACGCTGCACCCCTTATGTAATGTCCCCATTATTTCGCAAGCATCAGAGTCATTGGATTAGCCTATTATGTCGACCCTCGTAGGCTAAGGGTTCTGGTTAGAGGGTCACCTGTCCGGGCACCTGGTCGGAAATTTGCTTATTTGGTATCCGGAGTCGGTGACGTGGTGAATTTGCGCGTTTGGCGTGTAATTGGAGCTTAAAATATTGTTCATCACCACTTATTTCACTTACTCAGGCTTGGGGACCATGTGTCTATTTGTTAAAGGGGTCACTTTATATTTTGCTGTTACTATTCACTGATAAAGTAAAAAAAGAAATAACTTAAGTGAATAGTGTTTTTTAATGAATAGTGATTTCAAGTGAAAATTATAAAAGGAGAAGAGAAAGTTCGAACTTCTCATGCTTGAGATTATGTTTGCTGATTGAAACTTGAAGTGTGGAGTTTGGGAGAGAAGGAAGCTAGGGTTTCCTGATTTCTGCAGTGGGTAAGCCTGGATTGGGCTTGTAGTTAGGATTTGGCATCTTGAAGGTGTGAAAGACCACCCTAAAGTGCTGGTTATTTTCTTGTTGCTGCATTTTGGAGCTCGAATCTGCTGATTACAAGTTGTTGGAGGCATCTCCTGGAAGGGTTTTTGCTGCTAGAGTTGCCGTTCGCCATTTAGAAGACGTGGTTGCATTTTGGAAGATTTTGGAGGCTGATTTCTTCATCTACAGCCAGCTGCACCCTTTGGAGGGTTTCATCTTCATCAAGGAAATAAAACGCCTTCATATTGCTGCTGCTTTCTTTCTTAAAAGGGGCGCCCTCTTATTTAGAAGCTTTTACATCAAGAAATCGGTAGGGAAAACTTGTATTTAAATTTGTATGAGCATTTGCTTGGGCGCGGGTACTGTAGCAGTCACTATTCACAGTGATTTTGGCTGTAAGTTAAAATCTATGCTATTTGATGTATCCGTTGAAACCTAATGAAAGTTATATCTTGGATGCAATCTATTATGTATGAAGAAAGTGTTTTGGCAAGTAAATCAAGTCATTATTTGAGTTGTCAAATCAGTTTAGTATATCTTGTGTTCCCATTATATGCACATGCTTGTTAAATTTATGTATCTCATTGGCATTAATTCCCAAACACGAGAAACACGAAAAGAAAGACAAACACTAAACACAAATCAGTCCTACAAGCACGGTAAAAATCATCGCAGCAGAGTGTTGGATTATCACTACAGGGGTAGCAGAGGGGATTGCCGGAGTGTGGCACATCACAGTGGTATCAGAGCAAACCTTTCCAGCCACCTTTTGTTGGTTTCAAAGAAAATTCCAGATTAAATTTGGGGGTTTTGAGTCAAGTCCAGTTTGGCTCATCACAGTGGTATCAGAGCGGTTTCCTGCCATCCTGTTGGGTAGGTTTCAACTGCAGTTCGGAGGTTTCAGTGAACATGGCCAGTTCCCAGAAGCAGTGGGACAGGAACATAGTGAAGCTTAAACAGAGATTGAAAAGGTTGGATGAAAGTCGGAACGGGATGAAGAAGTTGTGTTCTTATTGCAGAGAGTCGTATGATTTAAACCATGATTGTCCCTTGAGACCTAAGGGCAAGGCACACAGAATAATGTGGGTTCCCTATGAGGATTCAGAACCAAAGAAAACGGACCCTGCAAAACTGGATAGAGTAGCGCGGCATATAGCTTCCATGTTTAAAAGGTCTACATCACGGAACGAAGAGGGAAAGAAACAAGAGGTCACTACAGTATCTAGGAGCCTGTACAATGAATTCTTAGCAGTTAACGACCAGCATACAGCTGATCCCTTGGAGAGCAAAAATCAGACCTTAGAAGATCCACGTGTTGATGATAGAGTTGAAATTTCTAAGGCAGCTGTAGAGGAAAGGTACTTGAGTCCTTTGGAAGATGAAGAAGAGTTAGAACACAAGGGTGATGGACCTAAACAAGATGCTAAAAGATTGCAGGATGAACATGTCAAGGGACATACAAATGAAGACAAATCAGAACAAAGGCTTTTAGGGTTGGAAGATTTACAAGACCTTTTGGCGGTGAAGGATGATAGAATTGATCAAGCATTGACACGAGTGGATTCTACATCATCTTTTGAGACATCCTATGAGACTTATAGCAGCAGTGCCTTAGAGGATGATGTATGTGCTGATGATAGCATACATGATGATGCTAATCATGATGAGAATGAGGTTGACTCAACCTCGTACTACAGTGAAGATTGGGGTGAAGAGCAAGAGGCGGATCAGGAGATGGAGTGCGAAATGATCGACAATCCATTGTTCGAGATAGATGCTTCTTGGACATATGATAACCCACTCTTCGAGATAGATGATGTTCACCCTCTTGAACCGAGTCTTGAGATGAGCACTGATTGTGGATCGGGACTTCAGACAGGGTCCACAGTGGAATTTACTGAGGCGAGCATTGTGAGGAGTGTTCAACACTTCTCTTCTAGTCCACATACAGAGGATTTGTTGGCATGTTAGTGTGGATTGGTGCAGGACGTATACCATCCCTTCTTGGATGGAGAGTTACCATCTTCGGTAGATGGAACCAGTGGTTGCAGATACCCGACTCAGTTGTTGGCGGGTGAGTGCTTGCAAGATCAGTATTTAGTCTTCCATCAGGCTGATGTGTATCCTACAAGGTTTGTTGCTTCTTTGTTTCAGAGACTACTGGTGGACACAGGGTTACAGAGGGATTATAATGTCAACAGGCTTGATGGCACAGGTGGATATCACATCCATGAGAGTTTAGCGGAGGTTATAAAGAGATGTTACGTAGCAGATGTTGTCAGTTATCCTTACCTCCTCATGATGGATGGACATGAGTTCAGTTTATATTGGGATCCAGGCGGAGACAGAGTTGGCATGATCGTTTGGGTGGGTCCCAGTGCATTACTTCACCACTTCTGGTATGGTGGAGTTACGATCAATGCTGAGAGAATCTTGAATGATATTCACAGCATTCACGAAGTTATTACCAGCACCCATAACAGCCTTGATCTTAGTGACAGCAGTGATGAAACTGGGCATCAACATGAGAGGAAAATGATTACACCAGGAAGTGATGTTTCTACAGAGTTGTCACACATTGGTACTCGAGATTCGGGTACTAATAATGCAATTCATGATGTCGGATCAGGCCACAGTAAGTCTGATTTTTCATATCAGACCGTAGAAAACCAATCAGAAAGGTTAATCAGGGGCAATGAATTTCGAGATTGTGAGTTAGGTGGAGGTGCAGATACCTTGGAAGAGGAAGAGTGCGAGGACACCGACAAAACGACAGCTTCAACAATATCGGTTGAGCCATCCTACAAGGTACATAGCCGTAGTACCCCTGTTGAAATGGTGTGTGAAGTTGATAGCACACACGAGACTGCTTATCAATTGGGGAGCGATGATGATTTGGCTTCATATCTTAGTACAGCTTCCAAATTAGAGAATTCGTATGGGAGTGATGAGTTCCAGGGTCCTCATGGTGTGTTAGGACAACTGAAGGCTAATGATAGTATGATTGCCGCAGCCATAGAGCATTTTGATGCTGCTTGTCAGATGTTGGCTACGTTGGATGGGAACACTCCTATGTCAGATTGGCACAATGATAGTAGTCTCTCCTTTCCAGAGTTGCACGCACTTCGAGAGGCAGTTGGAATTATGAAACAACATTACCTACAGCTCCTTGCGGACAGAGATTTCCTTCTCGAGTGGGGTTGCATCTGTCACAAAGCATGGAAGGGGAAGGAAGAGGAGTTTGATGAGCTCACTTATGAGCTTGAGATGACCATGGATTTCTTGAAGAGCACTCAATTGGCCCTTCAAGAGTCACACTCACGGTTGGAGGAGCTTACCGTGGTCTCGAGTTTGGCACAGTCTTCACCAGCTTCCGATACGGTTCAGGTTTCCATGGCAGCAGTTGGCGAAGAACATATGTCTACGGGTTGTGGGTGTGAGCAGGTTGATGATGAGGTTACTACATCCATCACGATTTCAAGGGCAGTTGTTACAGATGGGATGAGAGCCTTGGTGGAGAGTTGCGGAGAGCCATGTGTCACACCTGGTCCTTCCGAGTTTAGTCCCATGACAGGTGATGCGGAACAGGTTATGGATAGCTCTTGTGACATGGTAGTTGACTCACCAGGGAGTTATGTGTCGACCTGCGACACTACTATGTCTACTTTACAGGAGATATGTAGAGTAGCATCTAGTTGGGAGATCGGTTCTTGTGACGATTTGTTTCCTTCTCCTAGGAGCAAATCAGTTTTTCCATCCCATACAGTTGATTTCGGTTGGCAGTCTGATGAGCCTATTCAGCAGCACAATTCTAGGGACTCGGAGTTGGACGGTTCAGACCTGCATGGAATGATTGCGCAGTTTGTGAATAAGCCCTTATTTGAGTTTGATGGTGGTTTGATCTATGACAATCCACTCTTAGGGCTAGAAGCCGATCATACTCCTGATACTAGTTCCAGGTTGGGTGATAGTCGCAGAGTTTTGGATCGTCCTAGTGCATTGGGATGCCAAACAGGGCTCACGGAGGAGTTTAATAGGGTGTACACGGTGAAGAGTGTTTATAGTTTTTCCTTTGATCCACCTATACATGATTCATATTCGATGCACAGTTCTTGGGCACAGGGTGATTCTGTTGGTGCAGTCAAGGGGAGTACCTCTTATTTGTGTCCAGAGTTACCATCTTCAGAAGATGGGACTAAAGGTTGCCAGTACCCAATTCAGGGGCTTGCAGGGGATTACTGGCAAGGACAACAGTCCGTTATCCATCATGCTGATAGGTATCCGACAGGGTTTGTTACTCTAATGCCACAGGGATTTCATATGGATACATGGGTACAAAGTGATTACGGTGTCAGCGGACATGATGGTTTGATTAGTTATCACTTCTTCGGGTGTTTTGGAGAGATTCTAGATAGATATTGTACTGCAGAAGTTTCTAGATATTTTTGTCTCTTCATGACAGCTGAATGGGAGTTCAGGTTGTATTGGGATCCAGGTGGTGACAATTCTGGCACCGCAGTCTGGTTGGGTTCCGACAGGTTGCTTCACCATTTTCAGCATGGTGAAGTTGTGATCAAAGTTGCGCAACGCAAGTCAGAGGTTATCAGACATGGCAGACTTCCATTTTGGGTTTGGGACCCAGGGATATTTTGCGCAGGTGTGTTTATGCTGGCGTGTCATGAGGCAGTTAACGGTGCATGGGACATTCCACAGTTCTTCTTTCAGGCCTTCCGAGAAGTGAGGTTCCTTCGCAGTAATGATTTGCTTGGGGACAAGCAATTTCAGGGAGGGCGGACTGTAATGTCCCCATTATTTCGCAAGCATCAGAGTCATTGGATTAGCCTATTATGTCGACCCTCGTAGGCTAAGGGTTCTGGTTAGAGGGTCACCTGTCCGGGCACCTGGTCGGAAATTTGCTTATTTGGTATCCGGAGTCGGTGACGTGGTGAATTTGCGCGTTTGGCGTGTAATTGGAGCTTAAAATATTGTTCATCACCACTTATTTCACTTACTCAGGCTTGGGGACCATGTGTCTATTTGTTAAAGGGGTCACTTTATATTTTGCTGTTACTATTCACTGATAAAGTAAAAAAAGAAATAACTTAAGTGAATAGTGTTTTTTAATGAATAGTGATTTCAAGTGAAAATTATAAAAGGAGAAGAGAAAGTTCGAACTTCTCATGCTTGAGATTATGTTTGCTGATTGAAACTTGAAGTGTGGAGTTTGGGAGAGAAGGAAGCTAGGGTTTCCTGATTTCTGCAGTGGGTAAGCCTGGATTGGGCTTGTAGTTAGGATTTGGCATCTTGAAGGTGTGAAAGACCACCCTAAAGTGCTGGTTATTTTCTTGTTGCTGCATTTTGGAGCTCGAATCTGCTGATTACAAGTTGTTGGAGGCATCTCCTGGAAGGGTTTTTGCTGCTAGAGTTGCCGTTCGCCATTTAGAAGACGTGGTTGCATTTTGGAAGATTTTGGAGGCTGATTTCTTCATCTACAGCCAGCTGCACCCTTTGGAGGGTTTCATCTTCATCAAGGAAATAAAACGCCTTCATATTGCTGCTGCTTTCTTTCTTAAAAGGGGCGCCCTCTTATTTAGAAGCTTTTACATCAAGAAATCGGTAGGGAAAACTTGTATTTAAATTTGTATGAGCATTTGCTTGGGCGCGGGTACTGTAGCAGTCACTATTCACAGTGATTTTGGCTGTAAGTTAAAATCTATGCTATTTGATGTATCCGTTGAAACCTAATGAAAGTTATATCTTGGATGCAATCTATTATGTATGAAGAAAGTGTTTTGGCAAGTAAATCAAGTCATTATTTGAGTTGTCAAATCAGTTTAGTATATCTTGTGTTCCCATTATATGCACATGCTTGTTAAATTTATGTATCTCATTGGCATTAATTCCCAAACACGAGAAACACGAAAAGAAAGACAAACACTAAACACAAATCAGTCCTACAAGCACGGTAAAAATCATCGCAGCAGAGTGTTGGATTATCACTACAGGGGTAGCAGAGGGGATTGCCGGAGTGTGGCACATCACAGTGGTATCAGAGCAAACCTTTCCAGCCACCTTGTGTTGGTTTCAAAGAAAATTCCAGATTAAATTTGGGGGTTTTGAGTCAAGTCCAGTTTGGCTCATCACACCTTACTGATTTGACAAAGAAAGGGGCTTTTGCTTGGTCACCACAGGCTCAGGAGTGCTTTGACAGGTTAAAGGTGATCATGACTTCATGTCCAGTGTTAGCATTACCAGACTTCACGAAGTCATTTGATTTGTACTGTGATGCTTCAGGAGAGGGCATTGGTGCCGTTTTGATGCAGGAGAGACACCCTATTGCTTTTGAGAGTAGGAAGCTTAGGGGTCCTGAGAGGTTTTATAGCATCTATGACAAGGAGATGTTAGCCATTATGCATGCTTTGGCTAAATTCAGGCAATACCTGGTGGGCAGCAAGTTCAGTGTGCGTACAGACCACAACAACTTGAAACACTTACTTGGACAGCGAGACCTAAATGAGAGACAGCAGAAATGGGTCAGCAAACTGCAGTCGTATGATTTTGACATCACCTTCATTAAGGGGAAGCAGAATGTTGTAGCTGACGCCTTGTCTCGCAGACCTCAGTTGAATGCTATGGCACAGATCTCCGAGGATTGGAGGCATCGAATCATTACAGAGTATGCTAAGAACCCATGGGCTTCTAGCATTGTTGATGGGACAGAGCAAGATATTAGGTACACCGTTGTGAATGACTTGATCATTTACAAGGGGTGGATTTTCTGGTTCCTGATTCAGAGTTGAGGGATACAGTTCTGAGAGCCTTTCATGATCTTCCTATGGTAGGCCATCCTGGTTATTTCAAAACATATAAGCTGGTACGGGAACGGTTTACTTGGAAAGGGATAAAGACTGATGTTCTTCAGTATGTACAAGAGTGTTCTGTTTGCCAGCAGAACAAGCAGGAACACACATATCCTGCTGGATTGCTTCAGCCACTTCCGATACCTGACAGGAAGTGGGAGTGTTTATCGATGGACTTTATCACGGGTTTTCCGAAAGCCTAAGGTAAAGATTGCATTTACGTAGTTGTCGATCGGCTGACAAAATATGCGCACTTCTTTCCGATCACTACTACATTCATAGCATCGCAGACTGCAGAGATTTTCTTCAGAGAGGTATTTCGGCTACATGGTTTTCCTCGTACTATAGTCAGCGATAGAGACAGTCGATTCATGAGCAACTTTTGGCAGGAGTTATTCAGACTTTGTGGGACCGAACTGACACTTAGTACTAGCTACCATCCATAGACAGATGGACAGACGAAAATTGTCAATAAGTGGGTGCAAGGTTATCTGCACAATTACATAGCTGGATAGCAGAGAGCTTGGGTGAGGTGGATATACCTCTGTGAGTATTGTTATAACTCTACTCACCACATGACTATACAGATGACGCTGTTCATGGCATTGTACGGGTATGAGGCGCCCAACCTTTTGGATTTGGTATTGAGTGATAGAAGAGTGCCTAGCGCAGGTGACATGATGCAGGAGCAGCAGAACATTTTGAGGTCTCTCAGAGACAATATCCAGCGGGCACAGAATTAGCAGAAGCAGTATGTTGATATCCAGAGACAAGTGTTCGAGGACGACAAACAAATTTTAGATTTTCTCACATGCTCAGGAGTGTTTGAAGCACAAATCATTGATGAAGAAGAAACCGAGGAAGGTGAATATGACACAGAAGGAATTTTGAATTTAAAGACCAATGTCATTCCAAGAGGAATGGTTGAGTTGGAAAGACTCTTCGACACTGACAAACTGAGCAGAAATCAAAGCACTCAAGGCAATGATTGTGAAGCCGTCAATTTAGGTACAGACGAACAAGTGAGAAATGTTTTTATTGGGAAGGTTTGTACACCAAAAGAGAAAGAAGGCATCTTAAAGGTCATGACAGAATTTCCAGAAGTAATAGCCTGGGGATACGAAGATCTCAAAACGTATGATACATCACTAATTACACATACAATACCACTAAAGCCAGGCAGTAAGCCATTCAGACAAAGGCAGAGGCCCGTAAATCCATTACTAGAGCCTTTAATCTATCAGGAAGTCAAGAAGCTTCTTTCTGCCCGTATTATTTTTCCAGTGAGGCACTCCATGTGGGTCGCCAATCTTGTACCAGTCAGAAAGAAAAATGGAGAAATAAGGTTATGTGTAGACTTCCGTAATCTGAATAGGGCTTCAGAAAAAAATAATTATCCTTTGCCTTCATTAGATGAAGTATTACAAATAGTAAATGGTTCACAAATGATGTCCTTCTTGGACGGATATTCAGGGTATAATCAAGTGATGGTTGAACAGGAAGATAGACTAAAGACAGCGTTCACCACGAAATGGGGAACCTTTGCCTACAGAAGAATGCCTTTCGGCTTAATCAAAGCAGGAGCTACTTTCCAACGAGCAATGGACATCGCTTTTCGAGATCTTGTCGGAAAGTGCATAATTATTTACATGGATGACCTAACTGTGTTCTCAAAGAAAAGAGGGGACCACGTTGAAGATTTGAGGAAGATATTTCAGAGGTGCAGAAGATTTGGTGTCTCTCTGAATGCTAAGAAATGTATATTTGGCGTCACAGAGGGTAAATTATTGGGTCACGTCATTTCAGAGAAGGGCATATCAATTGACCCCAAACGTATTGAAGCTATCTCTAGGATTGGTTTGCCAGGAAGTCAGAAAGAGTTGAGATCATTCTTCGGAAAGATCAATTTTGTTAGAAAGTTTATCACTGGATTTGCGGAGATAGTGAGGCCGTTAAATGAGATGCTGAAGAAGGATGCAAAAGTTGAATGGACCCCACAAACTAGGAAGGCTTTTGATGAGATCAAACAAGCTATAGTGGATGCTCCCGTACTGGTCAGTCCAGACTATGCAAAGCCTTTCTATCTATATTCATTCACCTCAGAGCACACTTGTGCAGCAGTGCTGACCCAAAGAACTGAAGAAAAAGATGAGCACCCAATTGCTTTTATGAGCTCACCCTTGAAAGAAGCGGAGCTGAGATACCCGAGCATTGAGAAGCAAGCGTATGCTTTAGTGAAAGCTGTCAAGAAATTTAGGCATTACATCCTGAGAAGCAAGGTCCATGCGATAGTTCCTGATGCCACAGTAAAGACCTTGCTGATGCAAAATGAGTTAGGAGAAAGAAGAGGTAACTGGGTCGCCACTTTGCAAGAATATGATATTGAAATACAACCGATGAAGTTAGTCAGAGGACAAGCTTTGGCTCAGACGATTGCAATGATCGGTCCAGAGTTAGTACAACAAACATATGTATTGGAGGAAGTGTCTCCCGGAGAATGGTACGACGACACAGTTTATTACCTGCTAAACCACAAATGCCCTCGCCATTTGAATCCAGTGCAGCGAAGAACATTGAGAATGAAAAGTCAAAGGTTTATGCTTCAAGGATCAGTTCTCTATAGAAGGAACTATGAAGGAATTTATTTGAGATGTGTAGGAAAACAAGAAGCAAGACAGTCAATGGAACACTTCCATGAGAAATTTGGAACAGGACACGGAGGAAGCTTGGCCACAGCTCATCAGATCCTAAGAGCTGGATATTATTGGCCCACGCTCTTTAAAGACACATATGAACATGTGAAGGCTTGTCACATCTGCCAGACAACGGCAAATAGAGGAAGGCACCCCGCGATGCCTTTGCAACCAGTAATTGAGGTTAGACCTTTTGCAAAGTGGGGATTAGATTTCATTGGGATGATCAATCCACCGTCATCAGGTCAGCATAGATATATTTTGACGGCGACTGACTACTGCACCAAGTGGACAGAAGCTCAGGCTTTGAAGCATTGCACGTCAGATGTGGTTATCAGATTTCTTGAAGAAAACATTGTGACAAGATTTGGATGCCCCCATGTCCTAGTCAGCGACAATGGATCAGCTTTCTCATCATTGAAGTTTTCCAATTGGGCTTTTGAGTATGGAATTACAGTGAAGTTTTCCTCCAATTATTATCCACAGGGGAATGGACTAGCAGAGTCCACAAACAAGAACTTATTGAATGCCATTAAGAAGTTGTTGGACAAGAATCCGAAAGATTGGCATACGCAGTTGAGGTTTGCTCTATGGGCAGACAGGATAAGAACAAAGAGTTCCTTGGGAACGTCACCATACCACTTGGTTTACGGACAGGATCCAGTTTTTCCAGTCCAGTTGAGAATACCAACTCTCCAATTCATTCAAGAATACCTCGAAGGAGAGGATCAGGTTCAGACAAGATTGTCCCAGTTGATGCACTTAGAAGAGAAAAGGGATGAGGCCCTCGAAAATCTGGCAAAACACCAGGCGGTAGTGAAGAGATGGTTTGACAAACAAGCTAAGATCAAGTCGTTCAGGATTTCTGACTTGGTTTTATACTGGGACAAGGCCCACAAGAAGAAAGGTGATCATGACAAGTTCGACAAGTTGTGGTTGGGCCCATATCAGATTTCTGAAATCCTTGGAGATAATACATTTAGATTGCGTACGCTGACAGGAGAGGATGTCCCGTTGCCCGTCAACGGACAGTTCCTCAAGCATTATTTCCAATCCTAGGTTCTCTCTGAGAGCCTGTTTTGTAACATAGTTAGATTAGGGTTTGCCTTCCCGTTCTTTTGTTTTCCGTTTGCTTTCCTGTTTCGTTTTGGTTTTGGGTTTGTTGCCCTTTGGGTTTTTGGTTTGGCGTTTCCGTCCCTTGAGTTGTCCACTCAAGTGGTTTTGGTTTGGAATGGGCAAGGATTTTGGGGTTTTCCCGTTGCGATGGGGGTGATGATGTTTTAACTCCCACAATATGGTTTCTTCCTACTGGAATTTGCATAAATTTTTGAAAAGGACTAAGGTTGTTTTCCTCTTGTCATCATCCAGTTAGAGATTAAACTCGTTTCGGGAGGTTAACCCGTTATTGTGTCTCAACACACGAGTCTAAATACCCTAAAAATCTTACCTATCTCCATTCTGAGTCATTTTGGTTTCTTGGGAAAGGTTTTGGCAGGTGAAAATTTTACGTCTTGCTTCAGCGCCACTACAATTCTCAAACCCATTGGAGGCTTCATTGCCTGCCGGCCAATCAAGGAATTGACGGAAAATCAAAAGGAAAGGAAAATGTGCCTAAAAGAAATATCTGAAAAGAAAAGAAAATGAGAAATGAAAGAAAATATTATGAAATATTGGTTTTGGGAACATACGAGTAACTCCACCGGGGCTATGGACGCCCGGCCGGCAGTGGAGCAATATTCGTGAGAATTGTAGCGACAACCTCGTCGGGGCTATGGACGCCTGATTGGCAGCGAGGCAATGTCCAGGATGCTTTTGAAGTTAAGATATTTATATAACCTGCTGCGACCGATTCCGGAAGTCGAGGTGGTTTAGAGGTGGAACGAATGCACACACTCACAGGGTCTTAGATGAAAGTGTTCTGATCCAATATCGGATTCTTCTCCCCTTTTGAGTAAATGTCCTTTCCGTATGATGGTTTGAGGAAGGTTAATCCGAGTTCAATTCTTAAAGTGTTTTTCAACACTTTCTCGTGGAGTCGCCAAATGTTGTGACCTTTTCACACATCGCCCCATTCAAGATGGGGACCCCCTAACTTTTGCTCCATTCCGGTCTTTTGGCTTGGGTTTCTCTCTCTCTCTCCCACTCTGTCTCTTTTCTGATGTCCGCCTTTCGAGGGGTTGCGCCAGTCAGTGAGTTAAGCATGAAATTGACCAAGTCTGAGAATTAGGGTTTCCTTTTTCCTGGTCAATCCGAGGTCGAATAAAGTGAATAAATTGAAAATTGAACTTAATATTGTTATCAGCATGTTTCCAACAGGCTTCCAGCAAGTTTTTATCAGATCTGAGGTACTTACTATTTTTAGTAAGTGTGAAATTGCAGGCAATCTGTCAGCATTTTTGAGTTTCCGACAGTCACACAGCATTCAGAGTGCATCAGATTACTCGTATGCAAAATTTGAGCAAAAATAGACAACTTACTATTTTTAGCAGTCCAGCTTCCGGGGCAAATTTTAGGGTTCAGATGTAGAGTTTTTCTTTGCATGTTGGCATATTCCTTCTGGGTTTTTCAAGACCTTTGCAACGATATAACATGCAAAATGAGGCAACCACTTTCAGAATTCAGCCTTTCGAGGCCATTTTTAGGGTTTGCATGTCGGAGTTTCTTTTGCATGTCAGGTGATTCCTGATGGGTTTTTCGAGAGCTTCGCGATGGCATGACATGCAAACGAAGATACTCACTCAGTAAGGAACTTGCTATTTTTAGCAGGTGTGTCCCGGCAGCTGCTTCCCAGCAGTTCAGAATCATGAGCTGATCGCAGTGCCACAGAAACGAGAGCAAACAGAGATCATTTGATGCGCATGCAGAGCAAATTAGGGTTTCAAACTTCGGGACCCAAAAAGAGGCATAAAAGGTCAGAATTTTCGAAAACCGGTGTTAACCACCGCGATCAGCATCCTTCAGGCTATCTGCTGGTGAAATTTCAAGTCAAACGGAGCACTTACTATTTATAGTAAGTCAGATTGGAAACTGGCTAAAAATAGTAAATTGAGTGCATGCGTCAGTGTCGACGGTAAGGTCACATGGTGAGGAGTGCCTCATTAAAATTTCAAGTCAATCGGAGCAGTGGAGCTATCAAAAACAAGAGGTTACTATTTATAGTAAACCACCTTCAGAAATGGGCTAAAAATAGCCGGTCAGCTAAAAATGGCAGTGTCGACAGAACAATGAGGTGATAAGGATGCAGTGTGTAAAATTTCAAGTCGTTCCGAGCTTCAGGGGTGCAAAATTCAGAGGACTTACTATAAATAGCAGGGCACGTAAGCTGGCGAAAAATGATGAAAAAGTTCTAAGTCTGGAACTTCATCCAGTTAACATGGTGAAATGCACCCAGTAGATAAGGAGGCATGGAAAATTTTTGAAAATGAAGCTCGTCCTCCTCAGGGGGTGAAATGCGCCCAAGGAGGAGAAAGTCAAAGCGAAGTCAACAATTTCTATCCTGCAGGCATGAGGAAATGCGCCCAAAAGAAGAGGGAAAGGGGTTGAAAATTTGTCTAAGTCTGGATATCCTTCCCCTACATCAAAATGCGCCCAAGTTAGGAGAGAGTCAACAAGGTCAAAGCTTTTTATCCTCCTCAAGGGGTGAAATGCGCCCAAAAGGCAAAGAAGTCAAAGTGGTCAATGAGTTTCATCCACCAGCAAGGCTCAAATGCGCCCAAGATGAAGAGGGTCAACAAGTCAACGTTTTTTATCCTTCACACACAAAGAAATGCGCCTAAGATGAAGAGGGTCAACAAGTCAACGTTTTTTATCCTTCACACACAAAGAAATGCGCTCAAGTGGAAGCAAGTCAACAAGTCAAAGAAACTCGTCCTCCTTGCATGCCTAAATGCGCCCAAACAGAGTCAAGTGAAGACGAAAAATGGAATATGAAGAGTCATCCTCCTTGCATGTCTAAATGCGCCCAAGTTAGGAAGGTAAAAGGTGAATGGAGGTAGTAAATGAGATGAAAATATCGCCTAGGCGTGGTAAAGAAGGTAAATACTAGGCGTTATCCTCCTTCAAGCCCAAAGTGCACCTAAGGTGATGAATTCTAGGCGTGGTTTTTGATTTTCTCTCAAGTGTGCTATATGCGCCAAGGGTGATGGGAGTTATAAGTGTTAGAAAATGCTAGGCGTGTGAAGTGTTGAGAGAGTAAAGAGTGCTAAGGCGTAATTTTAAATTCTTCCAAGTATGTTGGGCGCCTAAGGTGGTGAGTGAGGAATTTCCTCAAAGGCGTTAGAATTTAATTAAAATTACCTTGCAAGTATGGAATGAAATGCAAGTGGCAAGTGAGAATAAAATGTACAAGGCGCCTCTGTGAATAAATTTTTTTCTAAACGAAGTTGATAAAATTTTCCCCACTGGCAAATGAAATAAATTTTTCTAAGGCAAATTCTCAGAGTGCGGGATGATTAAAATATTTTCTAAGGCAAAATATTTTCTTCTTAGAAAATACGCCTATAGCTCAAGGTGGTAAAATTTCTCAGAACACCAGCAAATTTTCTCAGAGATGAAGTCAGAAGACGATGATAATACAGGATGAATTCAAACTTCTCAAGCTGGAGCAACACAGAATGATCACAAGCGAAGAATGAATTTAAAATGGTGAAAATAATATTTTTCTAAGGTTCAAATTTCAAAAATTAAATGAACCCGTTCGTTGGGTACCCATGGATTCGAGACATTCTGAAGAAAATTTTCTTCTGGGTACTGAACATTCGCGATGATAGATGGATTTCCAAGTCTTCCGAACTTCGCCGACACTCTTTCAGTGAAGAATTTAATCAGTGCTCAAATTGTGAATTTTCCTAAGGGAAAATTTAAAATTCTCTAAGGCAAATTTGAATAAAATGTGTTTTCAAAATGAATTTCTTCAAATGATGAATTTGAAGTCAGTTGCCTAGATAATTTTGATTGAATTCTTCAAGGATGAATTTTCCAGAGATGATGAAGAGTTAAATTTGAATTTCAAGTGACAGAACTCTGGCTGGTGAGTTAAAAAGGATGAATTTAAATGAAATTTTTCAAAAACAAATTCAAAGATGCCAGTCAAAGTCAAGTTTCTAGAAGAGCAAGATTCCTGACGTCGAGAGACAAGTGTCAGAAATACCAGAGAGGGAAAATTCGAATTCTTGAAGTGGAGTAGTGGGAGTTAATTGCACTGGCTAAAATTAACTTCTTCTAGAATTCGAATTTTGGCTATAAAATGAAGAGATTTCTCACTTGTTTTCACAGCTGAAGAGGTTGAACTTGCTCTAAGTGAAGTGTTGCAGTGAGTTGTTGCTTGAAGAGTTCGAAATTTGAAGTTGCTGGAGCTGCTAAAGGGGACGCCTTGAGTTGCTAAGAAGTGCCATTGCTGAAAGTCAAGAGAGGCGCACTTGCTGATTACCAAAGTCTGATTTGTTGCTGAAGTTGTGGCTGAGGTGCAAATTCAATTCATTCGTTGCTAAAGTTGAGGTTGTCAGTGGTAAGAAGGACGCCTTGAGCTTGCTGAGAGATTAAAGGGTGCTAAGTTGTGAAGTGCGCACTTGCTGGTGCAAAGTACAAGCTTATTAAAGTTGCTGATTGACATTGGTTAAAAGTGCTGAAGGCTGAAGTTTACTTAGAAACTTTTTCTAAGTGTTGAAGTTTGAATCTATTGAAGAAGAAGAAGCTGAGGTTTGCAAATAAGAGAGTTATTGCAGCTTCTAGAAGTCGACTGCCACCCCTATGCAATGTCTTATTATATTTTTTTTATAAACTAAATTGTTGATGAATATTTATTGTTTGCAGATGGCTGAGGCAAGGACGACTGGAAAGGACAATGGTGCATCCAGGCAAGCTGTGATCAAGAAGCTGAGCAAGACCTTCATGCCAGAGTCAAAATTTATTTCGAAGTTGGGCAAGTTGACAAACACCAACCTGGGCTCCGTCAACCTAGAGACCTTCAAGAACAGGATGTTGGGAATTGGAAGTCATCGGGCTTCGACCACTTCACATAATATTATTCAAAGTGGGTTATATGCAGCTGCTGGTTTCCCGCCAGCCATTTAATGCTCGGAGCTGATGATGGAGTGTGCTAATTGCTACGAGAAAGAGCACCGGTCAATCATGTCACCAGATGGCCAAGTGCTAGCCAATCTTACTCCGGCAGCCATTGGTGAGGCTTTCGGGATCCCGGTGCACAGGAACATGATTTACAAATCCAGAGAGCGAGCGGAGCGGATGTACGCTTCTGCTTTTGAACGATGCATGGAGACAATTAACACTCACTGGATGAGCACCCCTAAGCCTTCTCGTGCGAAATTGCCCAAGCAGATCATAGCAGAGGACTTGAAGCAAGAGTATTGTGATCTCATCATGATGCTGAGCAGGGTTGGAGGTTGTGCACAATCATTCATTTTTGAGCCTTGGATGTTTTACTACATCAATCTCGTGCTAGAAGGAAAGGATTATATCAATTGGGCCGAGATGATAAGTGATAATCTACATGAGCAGCTCCTGGGCTTGAGGAGAACGAAGACTTTTTACATGAGCTCCTACATTATCTATATGTTGGCACGAATGACGAAGTATAGGGGGATCTCTTACAAGGAACCTATTGGTTGTGGCTCCCATCAGTTTAAGATATATGATGCTTGTCCGCAGTTGCATTTGGCGAGCACAACTCACTACAAGCGTGTCAACGATTCCCTCACCATGTATATCACGAGATTGCTTCAGGAGCGATTACAACACGGGATCTCGAAGGAAGCCCAAGAGTTAATTGAAAGGTATGGGTGCTGGTTCATACAGTTTCCAAGATTTTCTTACATTAGGCTGCAAGGTTTTTCCTCATATCCGCATAGGCTGCCTAAGTACCCAACAGATAAGATTTTAATGTTAGAGATATCTAGGCAATTGCTTGCCTTTGATAAAATTCAAAAGAAGAAGAAGAAAGGAGGGGTAGAATTTCCAGTTGTCATGGGCAACACGGATGAGGTGTGTCCCTCAATACAGGCAGCTAGAGAGGCTGAAAGTGAACTTCAATTTTATCATTTCTCATACCACACTAGCCGACAGCACTACGATCCACATCATAACATCAAGTGGGTACTGTCAGAGGAGTTTAAGCATAAGGCCACCATAGAGGATTATTGGGCTGATGTAGTAGATGAGATTGAAGCGAGGAAAAGGATGTTTTCTCGATTGCCTATTACTCTGATCAGGGAGTGTGAAGTTGTGCCGATTCCAGACTAGGTGAACGAAGATATGGATGTTGTTCATCCGGATTATGCAGCTGTTAGAGATACTCCACTTCCACCTCCAGATTGGTCAGAGCCTGAGATTGCAGATTTGGACACGCTCTCTATTCCTGTCTTGACATTCACTAGAGCATGGGTTGTGTCATGTCCCCTTCTCAGTGACATCTCTCAGACGACAGGATTGGCCTATCATACGACCCTCGTAGGCTGATGGACTGGATAGGGGGTCATCTCGGAGCTTGGCTCAGTCACCGCCAGGATTGATCACTTGTCTTCGGGCTCGCTCGGACCGGGAGGTCATTTGCGTAATTGCTATTTTAGCAGCCTTGGCAAAGGTGGGGACCACCTATTTTTGTAGCGCTTGGTCATGGGGATGGCATCGTGGATCACTTCAGAGTTCGTCAGCATCAGACGGAACGGGAAACGGACAAGTGACGGGAGAAATATTAATATTTAATTATACTGATTAAATATTAATTATTTAATGTTTATATTATAAAGTTATAATTTTAAATTATAACTTAAGTGATTGCCTTGAGGGGTGCGCCCATCATCAGCAGGGGCCAGTTTCACATTTGATTTAAATTAAAATATTCAGCTGAGAACTATGGAGAATTAAAAAGATTAAAATATGAATATTTTAATGAAAACCCTATTCTTAAGGAAATCGCACTTTTCAGCCTTAAGAGGGTTTTGCATTGGGATTTTGTGCCATTATGTGATTATTGAGTTTTGAAACTGATCAATTTTGGTCTGAGCCTGAGACTTAGGGTTTCATGTTCGTTTGCCTTGGGGAACGAGCCATCTCCAACGGAAAGCAATTCAGAGAGTGTGGAATACCACTTGATTTATTGCCACAGAGGTTTTCTTATTCAGAGAAAACTACAGAGCTTCAGAGATTGTCCATTGACAGAGTTTCTTCAGTGTTCTGTATTCAGAGTTCATCTATCAACTGGGGCGCATCATATTCAAGGACATAGATATTGATTTGAGGAGGCCGTACCAATATTTATTGCTGCTGTACTTCACCAGGCCGTACATTTCAGCCAAGCCGTACCTCCTCCAAAACACGTGTTTCTTCTTCCTAAAAGAAACGCCTCTTTATTGTGCATCAAACCTTCTTCATTTGAGGCGCCAACCTTGCTGGAGTCCTCTGCAGACATCAGGCAGTGGGAGAAGAGGAGTATGTATTGAAGCCGTACAATTCTGTACCTCATTAGCAGCAAATACCAGGTTCTTTTCATATTAAAATTCATTGTTTTTGCTCATTGCATGTATCTGGGTATTTGTGTAATCAGTTGAGAAAGTCAAATAAAGATACTGGCGTCCTTATTCATTCAATTCCAGAGCTATTTTATTTTTATTGAATTTATTTCAAATTATTGCCAAAATCGTACTTTTCAAGTATTGCATCAAAAACACAAAAAAATTGCAAAACCCTAAAACGTCAGAAAAAACTCAAACTACAGTCAGATTCAGTGTTAGGGGGAAACAGGGGTTCTACAGTGGTATCAGAGCTTGATTCTGCCATCCTAGGGTTTGGCCATCACATGCAGCCAGAGGATTTTGATACATACAGGTACTACACTCGCAGACGTGCCTTGCTTGAAAGGCAACGCAGTTTGAGCAGGCAGCCGGAGATCATGGCTGACAGGAATGATAGGGCTGAGAGAACAGAGATACCTCGGACGGATATCCCTCAGAACAACCGAGATCAGGATGATCCTGAGGTCTTACTCACACTCAGAGATATTCGTGCAGGACAACGTCGATCTGACGATGTATTACAGCAGGTAGCACAGGCACTGCAGAGATTAGGGACTTCGTGG
Source organism: Sequoia sempervirens (assembly GCA_007258455.2). Classification (NCBI taxonomy): domain Eukaryota; kingdom Viridiplantae; phylum Streptophyta; class Pinopsida; order Cupressales; family Cupressaceae; genus Sequoia; species Sequoia sempervirens. The sequence goes on along the minus strand of VDFB02335821.1, from coordinate 2,009 downwards.
AGACCGTCACCACATCGTGACGATGATTGTGGAGGATGTCAGTCACTTGAGAGCACCTAGGATAGTGTCACGGACAGCTGATAGGCCTACAAGGCCTACGTTCACGAGACAGGAGCCCGATGAGGCTATGCCAGAGGAGGATCGGGATGATTTGTTTGCTGATAACCTTATGGCAGCAAACGAGGAGTGGGAGTTGATACCTCCTGCAGTCAGAGAACGGATCACTTTTGACCGTTTTATCACACAGAGGCGTGAACACAATAGGGCTCGTCAGGATTGGAGACCCCGACAGCAGAATAATGACCTCAAACATGCAACGAACAGGTTGAATCTGATAATGTTTGATGGCAGTGGGAAGATGAGAGCCCAAGCTTGGATTAGCAAGCTTGATACATTCCTTACCTTGCGTCCGATGGCTGAGAGAGACGCTATCCGTTACGCTACACCGCACCTCGAGGGAGTAGCATATGACTGGTGGCATCACGGTATGGTGACGCTACATCATGATAGGATCACTTCATATCAGGAGTTCGTAGACAGGTTGGTTGAGAGATTTGATAGGAAGGATCCAGAAACTTACTTCAGAGATTTGGCACAGTTGAGGCAGAGTGGCAATCTCGAGACATACATCAGCGACTTTCAGAGACTATCCGTCATGGTTCCGAGCATATCTGAGAGGCGGTTGGTAGTTCTCTTTATGGAGGGTTTGACAGAACCACTTAAAGGCTGGATAAAAGCCTTTGACCCTCCATCATTACAGGAGGCGATGAGGAAGGCACGTAACATGGAGTTCGCAGCCCCGGCAAATAAATTTAACTCCAGAGGTTCTTCATCGTTCCGAGACAACAAAGGGTTTAATAAAAACAATGACAAATCCGATTATAACAAAAACAAATCAGATTATAGAAACGATTCGAAGGGTAAATCAGCCTTCCCACCCTTGGATCGTGAGGCCCTGAATGACCTTCGCAGGAAAAAGTTATGCTTTTACTGCAAGGGACCGTATGATGCCAATCACGATTGCCCTCTAAGACCTAAGGGAAAGGCGAATCGTGTTATGTGGGCATACTATGAAGACTCCGAATCAGAAAATTCAGAGCAGCCTGAGCATTCAGATGAGTCAGAGACAGAGACTCCAGAGCATAGAGTGGAGGTAGAGCCCGAGCTTCAGATACAGGAGGGCAGATTGTCTAGCATTCAGCAGGAGGGTTCTTTCCGGCTCCGTGGCGTATTAGCAGGTCAGAGGGTCATTACCCTATTGGATACAGGAGCCACGCATAATTTCATTGATGCTAGGTTCGTTGAGAAACGAGGGCTTATCACAGAGGAGTTTGAGGGCATCAGAGTCAAAGTGGCAGATGGGTACACTGTGAGATGCGAACGCATGATTAGAGATCTTCCATTACGCTTGAACAACTATGAGTTCAAGGCAGATTATTATGTTGTCAATATGGGAGACATTGATTTAGTATTGGGAATGAAGTGGTTGCACTCATTGGAGGAGGTCACACTTCGTCTCAAGGATATGGAGATACGTTTTGAGGTCGACGGGAAGACTCACATTCTTAAGGCAATATGGGACAGCGACCTTAAAACAATTTCCTTTCGCCGAATGGAGCGGCTCATGCGTCATGACATGGTAGAGTGGGCTGCCGAGTGTCATTTAGCACCTTTACAGGAGGGACAGTAGAAGACAGAGTATCATCCGGACATTCAGAAGATCAGAGTCAAGCATGATAAGGTGTTCAGTGATATTCCGCCAGGTAGACCTCCAGATAGAGGGATCGAGCACATTATTGAGCTCGAAGAGGGTGCAAAACCCATCATGATAACTCCTTACAGACATCCAAAAAGATTGAAGGATGAGATTGAGAAGACCATAAAGGAGTTACTGGCTATGGGTCACATTAGACCTAGTAAGTCGCCGTTCGCTTCTTCTGTTGTATTGGTGAAGAAGAAGGATGGAACGTTGCGCATGTGCATTGATTACAGGGTCCTGAATAAGAGGA
>VDFB02335820.1:0-86039 GCA_007258455.2 Sequoia sempervirens | reverse complement strand
ACTTGTTTTATCTCTTCCAATATGGCAACTTGATCTTCACTGAAGATTTTTGAGAGAAAGTTTCCATTTTATTTTTTTTATGATGGCGCCATCCTCAGCCAAAATCCTCTAGATTTTTCCCTGAGCTCGAAAATTTTCTAAGTGTTGAATATTTTCCTAAGTGTTGGAAAATAATAAAATTATTCCAAGTGTTAAATTTTCTAACCTCTTCCAACTCTTTAAATCATTTAATTATGGCGAAATTTAATTTACCCATGGCTAATTAATTATTTTCTATGTCATTTTATTTCTCTTCTTTAGCCAGGGCGGACTTTATACTTGTCTTGCCATTTTTCCTTTTCTAGGGCGGACTTCACACTACTTGTGCCATTTTTCTCAAGGTGGGGCGGACTTTGGAGTTAGCTAGACATTTCTCCTTGGTGGGCGTACTTCACCAACACTTAGACATTTTCCTTGGTGTCTAGGCGGACTTTATCATCTTTGTGCCATGCTTCATGTTAACTTCACTTGGGGCGTACTTGGAAGCCTCTTTGCCATCTCACATCTCTCCTCTAGGCACTTCATGCCTTAGAAATTTTCCATCATGCTTGAGGGTGGACTTTGGAGTGTCTTGGACACTTCTCCAGGCGGACTTTGCACTTGCTTGGCCAACCTCTTCCTTAGGCAAAATTTGTCTTTACTTAGCCATACTTCATCTTAGGGCGGACTTTGAGGCTTTTTAAGCCAAGGGCGGACTTTACTTTGTCTTTGCCATCCATTATTTTGTCCAAGGCGGACTTCATGATAGGCTTGCCATAGGTTGGGCAGACTTGTCTTCATGCTTGCCATTCCTCATCTTCCTTCTTCCAGGCGAACTTCGTCCTTGTTTTGACCATGGGCATGGCAAACTTGCTTTGAGCTTGGGCATTTTCCATGGCACTTACGTGAATTTCTTGCTATTATTTGGATCTTCTAGTGAATTTCTTGCTATTATCTGGATCTTCTGGAACAAAACCCTCGCCATGTGATTTTCTCTTGCTTTTATGATTTTTCCTTGCTTTTTACTCTTGGAGGTGCAAAACCTTGATTCTGAAGATGAAAACGTTGAAACCATTACCTGTGGGATCCTAGGACTTTCTAAAAATAGAAGTTACTAAAAATAGAAAAAAGCAAAATTTCTAAAAATAGTAAATCCCAAATTGGTCCAAAGGTGCCAAAAATAGAAAAAGCAAAAAGCAAAAAAAGTAGAATCCCTAAAAAGTAGGAAGTGTCAAAATTGACTCAAAGCAATGTCGTTCTTCGTCCTCTGGACCTTCTGGGCATTTTGACAATGTCTATGCACTGTTATGGGCTTGAATTCTCTAGTTGGCTCGGATGACTTTCAAAACTCTAACTCTGAACTCTCAAAGCAAAGGACTTATGAAATTGTCACGCAACGGCAAAACCCTAAAAAGCAAACTACTGGGGGTCCCCATTTGCAATGGGGCGATGTGTGAAATAGGTCACATGTAGCAAGGAGTCGAAGAGATTGGCGGAACCTATGAATACTTGTCGACCTGTCAATACGGGATGTGACGTGGAACAAGATATTCAAGTCGATGATCCTACTCGCAGATGATTCAAACTTCAATGTGTGCTGAGATATATTTGTGTTCAGTGGTATTGTCAGGTTCATTCAGCAATAGGAACATCTGGAGGATTTCGGGATTGCTAGCACTGTGTGTACTCTACATCTATCAGAGGAGACGCGATTATGTAGCAATATGCGGGTATGCACATTCTTAGTGAAGTTGAATGTTATTTATTGTAATGTTAATCACCATTTATTAGAAATTGGTTGGGCCTTTAAATATATGATCAAGAGGAAGTATCGGGAAGGTCATAAGGGTTGTCGTCTCAATCTATCATTCTATCGGAGATTTTGTGTTATGCACATTGGGAGTCATTAGCAGGGTAGAGGAATCCATTACACCCTGGCAAGTAATTACCTGGAAGCGATTGATGAAAGTTGATATCATTCAAAGCCATTAGCAGAAGTGTGACGGACCTGAGCAGTTGCAGTGTGCGTTGATCATTGGTGAAGGCCAAAATTGTTAAATGGAGGTTCGAGTAAATATTCACAATGGTGTAATTTTGAGTTTTGTCTAATTCATATTCTATGTACTATCTACTGTGATCTGGGTGCAAAATGTATTTTGCCTCTATTGTGTATGAATCCTTGTTGTTCCCATGATGAATTGAAGCCATATCTCTTCCAGAGTCAACAAATATATTTTGGACGTTGCCATTCAACATAGGGTGTGGTTGATATTGAAGTGAAGGATCAAGGAATCAATATCAAACATGTTGGGTTATTGTTGGTGTTCAACGAATCAAGATTTATTGTTCTCTATTACTGTGGTTGTTAAGCAATTTTATTGAACCCATAAATGTGAAAGAAAGAATTCTTAATGTTGGGCAGTTATCAAGATGATATCCAAGTTATTGGAGCTCAATGGACATTCTAGAGATTGAATAAAATCTTGGGGCTAAGTCTTCATTATCAGTTGGAATGTATATACAGGAAATTAAAGGAACGAAGGTTCGAGATGGTTCTGGCAAGATGTTGGTGACAACAGTTGATATGAAAACAGGATGAGGGTAAACTAATGGCAACATTGAGTGAAGGTGGTGAAGATGAAACACTGCTACAGGTCTAGCTTAATGGTGTACCAACATTAAAGAGATAAGTATTTTTTGTTTGTACCTTTGAATAATGAATAATCATGTAGTTAATAATAATTCATGCAATAACATTGGGAATAATTAATCATGTATGCTACTAGCATTGGTCTGTATATTCCTCTTCGGGGTAGTTTGATTTTATGAACTATTGTTAATCTCGTTAAAAATGCAAGATGGATCAAGGAGCAAAAGGATGATGAGAGATTGCATAAGGAATTCAAAGGAGGAGAGGCATCCGGTGAGGAAGTCATGCTGACTGGAGAAATGAACAAACATGAAGACTTAGCTTGCACCCATGAGATTGAGTTGGTGGCACATAACTTCACCGGAGACATCTCTCGAGGGAACAAGGTTGGGCCAGCCTTGGATGGAGAGTTTGCATCAGCAAAGATGATTGAGAAGGATGAAGACACTAAACAACGGTACGACAGAAATCCTGTCGTCCTGATTTGGAACAACAATCTATGGTTCTTGCATGGTCAACTATTGGCAGCCCTAGAAAGTATTATGGAAAAACAGTAAGGCTCCTGTCGAAGATCATTGGAGAAGTCATACTAATGGCTATTGGATTGAGAGTTGTGAAAGTGATTTGGGTAAAACAATGACATGTCCAGGAAGAGGACTAAGGTTCTGAGATCCGTCAATGGAGGGGAGTTCACTTCCAGAGGATTTTTGTAATCTTTGTATTGAGGCAGGGATCAAGAGGGAGTTCTGTGTTCAGCAAAATGGAGTCCTATGTCTCAAGGAACTAGAGTGACTCACTGAGAAGAAGTAAAGGAGTCAGCTAAGTGGCTTGCAGTGTTGCAAGGTCAAGTTTTTGGAAGGCCTCTTCATCTGCAAAGAATAGAATTGCACAAGACAGTCAATCTGGATTTGACATTGGTAGCTCCGCAAACCTATTCAGAATAGGGTGATCTAGGATGAGGTCGAGAAAGACAATCCTGAACTCTCGCAAGTCAGTAGTGTCGGAAGTGTGCATTGGAAACCGTTCCTCTAAGGCAAGCATTGCAGGAAATCTTGGACAAGGAGGTCAGGAGGTTGATGCAAGTACTTGAAGCTTCAAAGGGAGTCACATCATCACGAAGATTTGTTGTAATGTATATTTCTCTGAGATGGAGAAATATGAGGTGAAAGCCCTTCTAATGTATATTTCTCTAAGACGGAGAAATATGAGGTGAAAGCCCTTGTAGTGTATATTTCTTTGAGATGGAGAAATATGAGGTGCAAGCCCTTGTTCATCTCTGAGACTGAGATGAGACGTCATGTTGAGAGACTCCATGACGAGGATATCTTGTACATCTCTGAGGCTGAGGTGTTTCTTTCCACACATGGGGGTAGCCATTGTGGACGTCATGTTGAGAGACTCCATGACAATGTGTTTCTTTCCACAAATGGGAGTAGCCATTGTGGACAGCACGTTGAGAGACTTCGTGATGAACCCTTGTACATCTCTGAGACTAAGATGTGTTTTCCACAAATGGGTGTAGCCATTGTGGACATCATGTTGAGAGACTCCATGATGAACTCTTGCACATCTCTGAGACTGAGATGTGGTTTTCCACAAATGGGTGTAGCCATTGTGGGCGTCATGTTGAGGGACTCAATGACGAGGATATCTGGAAAAATACCTCCCTAGCTAAGAGGGAGTGTTAGTGTTGTAGCGGAGGGAGATATTTTCTCCTTAAATATACTTAACACAAGGCAGGTCGGCCTTTGTTATATAAATAAAATTACATTTATTCTAGGTCAGCCCTAGAGAGGAAGCCGCCCAACTTGGTATATAAAGAGGATAGAGTCCTCCCATTTTTATCATCAAGTTCATTCATTCAAATTCGCATCTTCCAACAACAGCAGCAGTTCGCCTCCTAGCAGCAGATCAGACTTTGAAGAAGTGTTATCATTAGTGCATTTAAGGTTCGCTTCAAGGAGAAGTGCTATTTCTCATTGTATGAGACTCGGCCTTGTCTAGGGCCTGATTTTGTATGTAGTTTCTGCACTTATTCTTTTGATATAGAAGAGAACATTTTTACTGGGTTTTTCTTCCTTAAGTAGGAGGGTTTTCCCACGGTAATCATTGTGTTCATTGTCTTATGTGTTGTATCTTTTGCTTGTTTACATTTTTGATCCTAAAACTAACATTGGGCACCCTATCAGGCCATTATGTCCAAGGAAGGATGAACTAGAACATCTAAAATGTATTTTATTATGATATTGTCTCTATTCATAAATATCTACTAACATATTTGCAGGTCTAAACAGGTAGTTGTATCCCTAACCATGCTCTCTTTGATTCTCTTATATGCATTCTAATTAATATTATCTTGTAAATATCCTCTAACTCTGTTTTGTAGGGGCCTACTCACATCCCCAAAACCAAGGTGATCACTTGGAATTGATAAATTAGGGCAGATTTAGGGTTACCCCAAAAAGGGGACATTACATGTGCACTCCTTAAGAGAGCATCATTTTCTAAAAACACTTCATTTATCACCTTATTTACGATTTTTTCCACAAATTCATAACATTGAAGCAAATCAAAGAGATTTGAAATGAAAAATGGAGAGAATTTGAGAAGGAAACAGCATTCCCTGCATCTATGGATGTATGATTTCCTCTCCCACAATGCTTTTGATACATTGCAGAATAGGAGGATAATGCACTTTAAATACTTGTTGAAGCTATGACCGGCCTAAGCACCCTAAAAACGGCAACTCCCATTGAAGAACTAGAAATAGTGCATGATAATTGCGAGGATAATACTCCATTATCGATGCCTTTGCAAGTAGGTGTGAAGAACTAGCAACCAACTCCTCCGCCGCCGAAAATCGAAATCCTACAAGGCTTAGGCAAGAAATGAGGATTGTTGGGCCTTTTTAACAGTTGTTGCCATGCTTGAAGGTCAATGAAAACACGGAGCATGTCACTTCTTTATTACCCTTGTCATATCACAATTACTCGACTTTGAGATTGGCACGGGCCCTTGCATAGCATGATGCAAATGCATAATCATCAACATGATTATTCTATATGCTATTGTACAGTTTGATAACGCAATCTATGAAGAGATAGAGCCCCTGCATCATAAATTTATGTCAGTTTTAAAAGCATATTATAATGATGATCCCATTTGAATAGAACACTAAAGAGGGTGATAATCCCCTATAGGGGTATGTGATAACCCTGCATAGAGTTATCCTTGAAGATAAAAGAAGCTTTTAACACTCTGAAGCAATTATAACTGCAACTAAGTGTAGTAACAATATCAACTTATGATCACACAAAGAAGTCTCCTTATCCTGGATACACCCATGATTAAATGAGTTTCATTTTTAGTAAACACACAATTAACTTTGAAGCTCATCTCTTAAGGGTATATTTGACCCTTCAATTTTTAAAAGAGTTGCTACACTTTGAAATTTGACTAGTGACCTAAGATCATATAAGATCTCTTCCTCTGATTGGACACAACCCTGATTTTCCAACCAATCAACCAAACTATTGCCTTCCCTATACGTGTGAGCCAAATGATACCCTGAGAAACCATCTAACAAACTCCATATTTGCTTAAGTATGTATTTTAGACGCCAATCCTAAATCTGTCTATTTTTGCATGCATTGATTATTATTAAGGAATCACCCTCAATATATGGATTTGTGATACCACAAGTTCAAACTAGATTTAAACCATGGAATAATGCATGAGCTTCTGCTAGATTGTTTGAAGATTTTTGGAGATTTATTGACAATGCTTTGATGACTCTACCTAAGTGATTCCGAAGAATGCAACTTGCCCCTAATTTTCCTGTGCCCCCTTTAGCGGCACCATCGAAGTTCAGTTTTTAAAAACCTAATGGAGGAGGTTTCCAAACCACCTTTCTCCTATCCACTTTATTACTTTGTAATTGAAACATGCTGCCTAGAAGGGTAAAGATAACCCTTTCCAATTCTTCAACATTAGTACATCCCAATCAGTGAAAACTGAAAGCAAAATCAGTCCTTTTGACCTTCTAGACATAGGCGTTAGTTGTTTCAACTATCGCTTTCTCCAGTTTGAGTAGAAATTGCAAGATACTTACCATTTCTTTTCTAAATATTCTCTTGTTCCTCTCCCACCATAAATGCCAAGTAACTAGAGACGGGATGATCCACCAAATGGCAGCAAACAATGATGACTTTTGGAGCAAAGGCCAACCTGAAAACATGTCCCATAATGAATTAGACAGAGGTGAGTTCTAATTCAATTTCATTTTCATATATGACCAGGTACTCTATGCAAAGGAACAACAAACAAATAAATGGTCTACATCCTCTGGATTTCGGCCACAAAGAACACAGCTGAACTACTCAACAATATTTAACCTTTCCAATCTATCACTTGTCAGTATTTTCTTCTTCAATGCCAACCAAGAAAAACAACCTGCTTTAGGTAAGACCATGTTGTTCCAACAGAAAGATAAGGGCCTTTGCTTTTTAGTTTGACCACTTGAAGTTAGTAATGATTTATAACCATGTTTTACTGTATATTCTCCAATTTTGGAAGCAGTCCATATTAGTTTATCTAGTTTATGTGATTTATAAATTACCCTGTTTTTCAAGATCTTTTCCAACATCTCCTTTTGCTCTTTTGGAATCTGGAGACTTGTTATATGTTTCCATTTTGCAATGCAGCAATTTACATCTGGAAACTCTAAGTAGTCTCTTACCTTAGAACCCCATTCTACTGTTAAAACCTCCTCAGCAACCTGTAATTCATGAATTTCATTGAGTGGTGAGTGCCCATTCCAAGAATCTAACCAGAACATTGCTTGCTCCCTGTTATGGACTTCCCAGGAAAGAAACTGAGAAATAACTTCTCTACACGTTATTAAAAAATTCCACATTACCGATCCTGAAGGTGGATTAGAAATTGTAAATACTCTTGAAGAAGACTCAACATCCAAATACTTCCCCTACATTAACTTACACCATCTCTTTTCAAGTTTCTTATATAACTGCCAAACTAGCTTTGCTCCCAATGCTAGATTACGAGCTGATAAATTTTGAATGCCTGCACCCCCTGAGACCTTTTCTTTACACATGGTTTCAAAAGAAACAAGTGGAATTTTTTTCTTTTGATCAATATTTCCTTTCTATAAAAATTGTCTTATGAGTTTTTCTAACTCATAAATAATAGTTTTAGGGCCTTGAAGTACTGCCATATAGTAATTTGGGACCGCTGATAACACTGATTTGATCATCATTATCCTCCCTGCTAGTGACAGCCACCTGCCTTTCCATGAAGATATTTTTGATCGTATAGAGTTGATGACATTTCCCCAATATAGTTTTTTGTTGCCCCCTATAAAGAAAGGAACCCCTAAGTACTTACACGGAAATTCAGCTAAAGTTCCAAATAGTTGATTTGTTAAGAGGTCCAAAAAATTGGAAATCCAGAATCTTCCAAAAAAATCAGTCCAAATTTCTGTAGGAAATTAGGAATTGAAATGTCCAGACCAAATCAAACAAATCTGGCCGGCACAAAAAATCCAGATCCAGCCAGGTTTGGTAACTATGGTGCAAATAGTTCCAAGCAATTCTTCAAGATGATTGCCCAGTAGAGGCACTTTAATATTAGTACTAATGTAATCTTTTAACTCACGAGGTTAGTATCCATACAAAGCAATAAAAGGTGCCACCTTAACAAACATGTGATAGATAGTGTCATACCACTATTTTGTCAGGTTTAGCCATTTACACCATCAATTTTGTTTCTCCGAGGCAAAACAGTGCAAGTAACCTTCAATGTACCTAATCATAGAGTCTCTTTGACCAAATGCTCAAGGCTAATATGATTGACCAAATACTTGAGGGTAAATGAAGAACTCATTGACAATGAAATTCCAACTAGCTTGCATAATTCCTTCCCAAAACTGCTTGTAAAAAGGCTATCACAATCACTTACAATTACTTTGTGAAATTCATGTAGGAAATATTTCTTCCTATTTTGTTGTGGAACATGTAATGGTGTAGTAGCGATACCAAACATTTTCCCTTTTGCATCTTTGGCATATATCACATCCAGCAACATAATTTTGTAAATCTTTTTTCAATCCTTTCCAATAGAATGTTTGCCTTATATTGCAGTAAATTTTAAAGAATCCTACATGACCTGCTTTTGGTGAATCAAGATTTTCTTTCAAATTTTTCTGCTTGAACTTGGAAGGAGGCAGTAGATAGAAACAGTCTCAGTACCATAACATTTCATTTTTTCATGTAAGTTTTGGGTACTTGAATATTCAGTCAATGATCTTTTTACAATATTTTTCCTCAACATATGTAGATTGCACTCCCTGTATCCAATCTAGAATGATAGCTGACTTCTTGTCTTACGAGAGAAGGCATCTGCCACAAGATTCTCTTTACTCTTTTTATCTAAAACTTCAAAATCAACGGATTGGATTTTTTTCAATCCATTTTTGTTGATCAATGGATAATTATTTTCATTACAATAAGTGTGTCATGTCCCTTTTTCAAATATGATCCATGGATAATTGTTTTCATCGCAATAAGTGGGAAATAAAAAATAATAATATTTAAAATGAGCCTGATCACTTTGTATTATTTTAGGTTCTATGTAATAATTAAAAAGTGCTTTTTACACTTTATTCAAAATGTAATTCAAAAAGGAGACATTGGATGTAATTTAAAAATATTTTTTTAAATACTTGGAGGGAAAAGGCAAAATAAATAAATATAAAATAAAATAGAATAAAACACCTATAAAAAAGAAGTCAAAGCTCACATCAAAGCATCTGATTTTGTCATTTCACTATTTTCTCCAATTTTGAGTTTGAAGCATTCAAGGACAAAAACCCTTGGTGTGAGGGATTTGCAGGACAAAAACCCTCTTGGTGCCCATATTTGGATTTGAGGACAAAAACCCTCTTGGTGCCCATATTTGGATTTGAGGACAAAAACCCTCTTATCCATTAGAGGTAACTCACCCGGAAATCATAATTGTGCTAAATTGTTTTAGATTATTTAAGGATTTGAAGTCATTTTCAGTTGGTTACAATACTGCTGCAGTACATATGTGCTAATTATTTTATTATAGGATGTTATTTGATGTTTCCAGCCATATTGTTATGCCCCTACCCCTATAGTGTGTATAGTGTTATGAGTAGTCGGTTTGTGGCTACCTTAACTCTTAATTAAGTCATATTATCATTATTATATTGTTATTTAGTTATTTAGGTCAGCCTAAGGCTTATAGAAGGTTATCTAGGTTGGCCTGGGTGATATCATAGGAACAAGTATGGTATATATAGAAGGTATAGGTAGGTTGTCATCATCATGTTGAGTATTGTGTTCTTATTGAAGCCTATTGGAAGTATCCCCCTCGAAGTGGATTAGGAGGTTGCCCCCTCAAAGTGGCATATTATTATCAAGTATTTGCAACATATTTCAGATTATATTATTATTGTGCAAGTTGTTTCATTACACATATTTAATGTTGTGCCTATGGCTTGGATTATTTTGCTGCTGTTGTAAGTAATTTCAGTCATTGAATCTACTCTTTTGGTGATTTCCAACCTTCAATTTCAATCCTAATGGTGCCATACAGCTGTTTGCTACTGATTTGACAAGGGTTTGAGAGCAGTTTACCATTTGCTACTGATTGATAGAGGTTTTTGGTCAATTGCTGCCATTGAAGAAGGGTTTTTAGATCTGTTTTCCACATATTGTAGACTATCCAACTGCCACCACATTCGAGAAAGTCACCATACAGCCTATTTTACCCAAGCGCCATCATTTACCAGGGTTTACACCAGCAGAAACATCATTTCCAGCTTGAATTTGCACATTTTTTGGAGGGTTTCTTCCTACTGTACAGTTGTATGGTCTATCTTAAGTGTATTTGCTGATTATTCATAAGCTGGAATCAAATAAATACCTTCATTAATAGATTGCAAGCCTTTACAAGTGCTAAACTAGGATTTTGAGTTGTCATTTATCATAAAAATCAGATCTGCTATGTATGAATGAATTAAAAAGTTTGTATGAAGATTTCAAGTTCATAACAGTCCCTTAATAGTTGAAATATGCTCGCATAGTTAATTTATAATACATGTTTCATACATTTCACAAGGGTTTCATACATTTGCAACTATCATACATCAGTAAATTGATTACTTTCAATGTTTGAGAGTTTCATAATTCATAACAGCATTGAGGATGGTCAGATTTGCAATTCATAGTCTGCACTTTGATTGATAAGGATTGAAATTTTGACATCTTGCTGATCAACATTAATTTTCAGTAGGGTTTGGCACCTACATTTGGTTTTGTTCAATATTCCAGTTTACACATGTTTCAAAATCATCTATTTCCTAAGGTTGTCCAATTGGGGACATTACAAAGTGGTAGAGGTTATCATGGTCCATTCAAACTAAAAGTTCACTGCCCAACAAGTGTCGTCTCCATTTTGTCAATGCATGCATAATTGTTAACAACTCTTTGTCATAAGTTGAGTGAAGTGTCTCTTTAGGTTTCAATTTTCAGCTTCCAAAGGAATGGGATGATTGTCTTGCATTAGTACAACATTGATTCCAACCCCTAATGTGAAACATTCTACGTCAAATGCCAAATACCAAATGACCAGGGGAAAAGATGATGTTCCAACTATTACAAAAATAGAACACAGAACGCTAATCAAAATTGCATAAAAATCTATTAGGAAATAAGGAGCAAAAGCATCCTTATATAGGATTACAAATATCTTATCCACAAAGGATAAGGATGACAACTCATAGGATAAGATTGACAACTCATAAAGCAAAAAAGTAAATCTTATCCATAGAGGATAAGGATGACAAATATCTTATCCACAAAGGATAAGGATGACAACTCAAACGAAAAATATCTAAAGTCAACATGACTTTATTAAAGAAGATTCCTAAAGTCTATCCTAAAAGCTAATTGACCATTACAATATAAGACATTACTTTAATTCCCTCCCTTAATGGTCATTCTACTAACTACACCAAGTTTATCTCGAAATTTTACAAATTTTTCAGGACTCAAGGACTTGGTAAGAATGTCTGCAGTTTGGTCCTCAGTTGGACAATACTGCAACATCACTTATCCATCTTCTACAAGTTGCCTGATGAAATGACCATGAAGCTCCACATGTTTGGTACGCTCGTGGAAGACTGCATTCTTGGCAAGCTTTAGCACCCCTTGATTGTCACAAAACAAGGGTGAAGGCCCTACTTTGAGACATTTGCATGTCTGAAAGCATCCTCTGCCTCACATGTTGCTTTGACTATTTCCCGATACTCTGCTTCTATCGAGGAAAGAGCTACTGCCTATTGCTCCTTACTAGTCCATGTGACTACACCTGTACCAAGACTGAAAACATATCTGGAAGTGGACTTCCTGTCATCAATAGAACCTGCCCAATCTAAATCTGTGAACCCAACCTAGGATTTTTGCTTCTACTATATAAAATGCCAAAGTCAAGTATTCCTTAAACATATCTCAGTACCCGCTTCGCTGCAACCCAATGTTCTGCCTTTGAGGTTGTCATAAAACGAGAAATGTAGCTCACAACATATCTCAAATCAAGTCTAGTGGCTGTAAGATAGATAAGGCTGCCCACTAGTTGCCTAAATGCTGACTCATTGATTACTTTTGAGTCAGTTTTGGCTGAAAGCTTCAGCCCTTTCTCCATAGGTGTAGACAAGATTTTGCAATCTGTCGTTCTAAACTTGTCTAGCAAACTTCAGCAAATTTAGATTGAGAAATAAAAATACCACCATCTATCTGCCAAACCTCTACACCTAGGCAATAATGTAGGAGGCCTAAGTCTATCATGCGAAAAGATTTACACAAATTACATTTGATTTCTTCAATCAAATGTGCCTCACTACCTATAATGATGATATCATTCACATAAATGACTAGAAGGATGATTTCATTTCCTATGCTTTTAATGTATAAATTTGGATTTGAAGGACTTCGCTAGAATCCCTGTTGATCCACATAGCTATCAATCTTTATGTACCATGCCCTGAGTGCCTGCTTTAGGCCATAAAGAGCCTTCGTCAAGTTGCATACCTGATGCTCCTTTCCTACAACTTGAAAACCCTGAGGCTAAGTCATGTACACTTCTTCCTCTAAGTCACCATCTATCTGCCAAACCTCTACACCTAGGCAATAATGTAGGAGGCCTAAGTCTATCATGCCAAAAAATTTACACAAATTACATTTGATTTCTTCAATCAAATGTGCCTCACTACCTATAATGATGATATCATTCACATAAATGACTAGAAGGATGATTTCATTTCCTATGCTTTTAACGTATAAATTTGGATTTGAAGGACTTCGCTAGAATCCCTGTTGATCCAAATAGCTATCAATCTTTATGTACCATGCCCTGGGTGCCTGCTTTAGGCCATAAAGAGCCTTCGTCAAGTTGCATACCTGATGCTCCTTTCCTACAACTTGAAAACCCTGAGGCTAAGTCATGTACACTTCTTCCTCTAAGTCACCATTGAGGAAGGCACTCTTCACGTTCATTTGATGGACTTTCTAGCCAAATTGTGTTGCCATGGCTAGAACTAACCGAATGGTGTTCATCTTTGTTGTAGGAGCAAAGGTTTCCTCATAATCAATACCTTCTCTCTACGAGAACCCTTTAGCCACCAACGGTGCTTTGTACTTGTCAAGTGTACCATCATCTTTGTAATTGAGATTGTACACCCATTTGCAGCCACTGGGTTTCTTCCCTGGTGGAAGATTTGAAAGAACCCAAGTCTTATTTTTCATAAAAATTTGATGTTCGGTTTCCATGGCCTTTTCCCATTCAGGTTTATCTTTTGCCTCAGCAAACACCTATGGCTCATATGCTCCCTAAATAATGGCCATAAGAGCAAAGTTAACTAGGCTAGAACTAACCGAATGGTGCTCATCTTTGTTGTAGGAGCAAAGGTTTCCTCATAATCAATACCTTCTCTCTACGAGAACCCTTTAGCCACCAACGGCGCTTTGTACTTGTCAAGTGTACCATCATCTTTGTAATTGAGATTGTACACCCATTTGCAGCCAATGGGTTTCTCCCCTAGTGGAAGATTTGAAAGAACCCAAGTCTTATTTTTCATAAGAATTTGATGTTCAGTTTCCATGGCCTTTTCCCATTCAAGTTTATCTTTTTCCTCAACAAACACCTGTGGCTCATACACTCCCTGAATAATGGCCATAAGAGCAGAGTTAACTAGGCTAGGACTAACCGAATGGTGCTCATCTTTGTTGTAGGAGCAAAGGTTTCCTCATAATCAATACCTTGTCTCTACGAGAACCCTTTAGCCACCAATGGTGCTTTGTACTTGTCAAATGTTCCATCAGCTTTGTAATTGAGCTTGTACACCCATTTGCAGCCAATAGGTTTCTTCCCTGGTGGAAGATTTGAAAGAACCCAAGTCTTTATTTTCATAAGACTTTGATGTGCGGTTTCCATGGCCTTTTCCCATTCACGTTTATCTTTTGCCTTAGCAAACACCTGTGGGTCATACACTCCCTAAATAATGGCCATAAGAACAAAGTTAACTGTGTTCTGCTTGCTCTTTCCTCTGGATGATCGACCCTCAACCATTTCTTCATCCTGAACATCACCAATGAGTTTTTCCCACCACTTAGGTCTCTTTGTCGAAACCCCTTCATCCAAATCAGCATGGTCATCATGACTTGGGCTTCCTATTTTTGTGTCATCTAGATGCTGCTCCAGGTTATCATCAATAAAAACTGGGTTTAGTTCCTCGTGCTTTGAATCCCCCCCTTCAGGTGGAGCTTCTTGAAGCTGAATACCTGAATCCTTAGCAAGAATAGGTTGTGTATCAATAATCTGGATCTCAAAAGATGTCAAAAAAGGCCCTGCTTCCTCATCAATCACAACATCTCTACTAAAATTCAAGTGGCCAGTGTCAACACCAATCAACCTGTAAGCCTTAGGATTGTCATTGTACCTTTTAAGCATCAATTTCTTACTCTTAAGATCTAGTTCGGTTTGCTTTTCATCTAGAATCCAAACATATGCAATAGAACCAAAAACCTTAAGATGACTAACTGTCGATTTCTTCCCAGACCATGCCTCCTTTGGGATCTGATGTTTCACCACCTATGTGGGACTATTGAGCAAATAAACTACAATATATATTGCCTCAACTCAAAATTTCTTGGGAACATTCTTGTTCTCCATCATACATCAAGCCATCTCTATGATAGTACAGTTTTGTCTCTCAACTACTCCATTTTGTTGCGGAGTGTAGGGTGTGGTAAACTGTCTTTTGTGTCGTGTTTAGCACAAAAGTTGTGCAATTCTTTAGAACAAAATTCACCTCCATTATCAGATCTAAGAGTGGTTATGGCACAACCAGACTCTTTTTCTACTAAGGTCTTGAACTTCTGAAACTCATTAAACACCTCAAATTTTAATTTTAGAAAATATACCCTCATTTTCCTACTAAAATCATCCACAAACAAAAGAAAATACTTGCACCCAATGACCGATGTCGTGTTCATTGGTCCACAAAGATCTGCATGAACCAGTTGTAGGACTCTCTTGGCTCTCCAAGCTTGTCCATCATCAAAGGGTGTTCTATGTTGCTTCCCAGCTTGGCAAGCCCCACACACACCCTATATCTGTTGTTGAATGTCAAGAATGCCATCTACCAAGTTCTCTCGGGCCAATTGAGAGAGGTAGGACAAGTTGAGGTGTCCATATTGTTGATGCCAAATAGTAGTAATGGTTGATGCACTCTTGGCTGCCAATGCATGTTCCTTGATGTAATGTCCCCTTACAATTGATTGGCCAGATGATTTAATGACTTATTTAATTCCCGTAAGTCATTAAATAAAATAAGGGAATTAATTATTGATTATTTAATATTATTCTATTCAAGCAAATATTACGAATAATATTAATTAATTAATGTTATTTTTAAGTGACTTAAGTGGGGCCACTAATATTTATAAAGTCACTTTATTTACCTCCTAAAGTTAAATAGTCAGATATTCAAATATTTGTGAGGCAATGGTTACTTCACGGGAGGCTACATAAGGTGCATTCAGGAATGTATTTTTCATCATTGGAGTTTAATTCAATTATTTTGCTGAGAACTCTCGAGCTTGAGGTTTTGGGGTTTCGATGGTGAAACAATTCCACCCTAGCCTATGTTTGCAAATCATTGCCAAATTTGTGGGTCTCCTTCGGAGACAAATTTGTGGAGTTTTGATAAATATCCAATTTGGTCCTATTGCATGTCATTATTCCTGGTTGCTGATCGATTTACATCATATGTTGCACAGAAGTTATTTATATGGTTGATTGTCAATTTCATATATTGCTCAGATGGAAACGTATCATATTGGTTGATATATTGCTGGAACATATATATATAAATATACTGCCAGAATTGGTGATTGAATCTCTGCATAAGGAAGTCACGGTTGTTCATTTGCTGGGGTCGAAGTCATTTTGAGACGCTACTTATTATTATTACCTTGCTATTTATCAAGGCGCAACTATATGGTATGATATCGGCTCTTTGTTCACCTACAATCGTCACCTGCTTTGTCTCATTCGCAGTTTTTTCTATTATTATTGTTATTATTTCTAGTTCGCTTGGAAGTCTGATTTTGGGAATCATACCCTTATGAGGGTTATGAGACAACCTAATGGAGCTCAGTGAAGTAGCTCAACATGGATTGTTGTCCAATGATTTGAGAGATCTGTGATTCAGGAGTTCAAGGAGGTGGTAATCCGGGAACTTGGTAATTCAACTCGGAAGCTACACCTCTACGAAGGTTAGTGGCAGCTTGATGGAGTTCTACTTAGTATATGGCCTGTTTTCAAAGAAAAGCTTCTAAAGAATGGCATATTCATGGTTATGGGTGTTTTTAGTTTGTTATGTTTTGTTTTCAGTGAGGTAAGCCTTAAGGGGTATTAGAATAATATTAAAATATTAAAAGATAAGGCTTATAATTGTAATAAAGCCACCTCAGTGGCAAGTGTTTTCTTTCCATTTTTTCTAGATTCGCTTTTTAGCTTTAAGTGAGTCATATAATGTTTATCCATTTGGGTGGTTTCTTCTCCAATCTCTATATAAAGAGATGAACGTCTTTGTAATAATTATCCTATTAATTAATAGAATATTAAAAAATTGTGTTCTATTAATTTTTGCAATAAACCCAAAAAAAATTGAGTGTCTCAATAGACATGCATTAATGAGCCGGATCTTGAACTTAGAGCCAATTTGTCAATCTTTTGGCATTTTTTCGCTTTTGAGTTTTTGTTAAGTTATCTCTCTGTTCTCTGGTTGTCTTCACCGTGAATGCTTATGCATGGCCTTCTTCTCTTCAACTGGCATGGGTCTGAATACTAAGGTTGTTTCTTAAAGGAAAAATGCAGAAAGGAAAGAGGGAAAGAAGAAGGTGGAGATTGTGGAACATGGATAGGGAATAGAACTTAAGTGACTGGTAACATTCCAGTTTTTGTGGTATCTTTTGTTATTTTGGAAAAATTTATATTATTCATCCATTGGTAAAGTAGTGTTTACCTTAGTGACCGTCCTGTTATGATTTTAAAGGGCATTCAGCCTAATAATCTTTCTTGCTCTTTTTTTCTTTTTGAAGGCCCTCGGCCTGCCAAGTTATCTTGGCCACTATGTAAGTGTTTTAAGGCCTTTAGCCTGTTATATATGTTGTGTTAGAGTAAAATGGCCTTCGCCGTGTTATGTATGCTGTGTTATGGGTAATATGGCTTTTGGCCTGTTACATATTTTGCATAAATGTTATAAGGCCTTCAGTTTGTTATACATGCTTTGTTAAGACTCGAGAGTAATATGACCTCTAGCCTATTACATATTTTATATAAATGTTAGAAGGCCTTCGGCTTGTTACATATGTTGTATAAATAAAAATATGGCCTCCGCCCCATTACATATTTTGTATAAATGTTGAATAAATGATAATATGCCCTTTGGCCTATCACATAGATTGTATAAAGAGTAATAGGGCTTTCAACCTGTTACATGTTTTGTATCAATATTGTTTTGGCCTTTGGCCTGTTTTATGATTTGTATAAATGGTATTCAAAATCTTTGACCTATTTTATATTTTGCATATTTAGGCCTTTTGCCTGTGTAGCATTATGTTCTGCTTTAAATGAGATACAGGCCCTCGGCCTGTCGAGCATATTGAGGTCTGTGGATTATGATTTGATTTACATGGAAGGTCTTTGACCTTTCATTTGGGATATATTCTGTTATCTCTATGATTCTTGGAAATTAATAAGTATAGATGGCATGGGTCTAGCTTTTGGTCAACTGTGCATTTGAGTTTGAAACCGAGATGAAATGAATGAAGGTATTGCTTTTTATTAAATAACCCTTTAGTGATGGTTGATAAGAATTCTTCTGATTTGGGGTAATTTAGACTCTAAAGTAAGATGGGTTATATGAATGTTTAAACCAGTCATTGTTAATTCAATTATGAGTATAGTTTAAATTGAAACTGTTTCAGTTTAGATAATTAAATTCTTGTCCAAAAAAATATAATAAAGGGCCACAATGTCTTGCAGGCTAACCCGTATTCAAGAGGGGTTAGGGCAAGACCATGGATCCATGGTAGGGGTCCTTTGATGAAGTATATTCATGCAGTTCTCATGAGAAACCTTTCAGTTGGATGCCTTCACTCTCTTGATCAGCTTGGAAAGTGTTTCATATGTTGAAATCTGTATATTAAAGTTTGTAATATTTGTAAATGGTTTTTAAATCATTCTAAACCATTATATGACTATTTTATGGGTTTATAATTGAATGACCAACATGTTTATATATCTTTGGTTATATCTAATATATTCATCTTTGTAAATCAAATTAAAAATTGTCAAAATATAAGATATATGTATTTTGGATTTATTTCAAATTCTTGCCTAACCAGTTAGCTCAGTTGGTTTTTGAGTTATACTTCTTTTAATATTCTATTCAACCTTTTAAATATATCAATCATTTATTGTATTCTTTTCTAGATAAAAAATATTAAATTATTTGCTTAAATTAAAAATATGAATCAAATATATCTACGTTCAAGTCTGCTTAATTAAAATCTAAATCCATTTAAATTATTAACGTGAAGAAGATATTTTTAGCTTAAGGGACTTGATAAAGGGGTCCTGTTAAAGATAAATGGCATCCACAACTAAATAGGTATTCAATAGGATGTTGCGGGACACAAACATTCTTCATGCACAATTAATCAGTGATACATATGCTTGAAGGTTAGAATACATATAACCCACTTACCTAAGCTGGAAGTTAGGTATACCTATTCTACTTAACTAACAAGGTGAATGGTTGTAATTATGAACCTCCTGTTGAACACTTATCAGGTTATTGATAAAGTTTATAGTTAACATAGGTCCCTGTATCTTTTCCCTTCAAAATTTTCTAGTCCTAATTTTAGGGTCATTACAGTATAGTTTATGTTTTATGGACTCAAAAATAGGTTAATCCAAATTAATGTCAGCCTTTACAAAAATATGTTGTTTTAAGACTTCACCCTAGCCTACACATTTAAAATCACATATTATGAGAAGTTGTTTGTGAATTGTAGCACTGTCAGTTATTCCAGTTCATTGATTTATTTGGGATTGTTATTTTGACATGAGCAGAATTATAAATAGAAGATATATCAGCACAGTTCAACAAGTAAGTTCCTAATAAGTTTGTTGTCATCGTCATATGATAATTGTTCATCACTTGACTTATGCAAAGTACTAGCAACACGGAATTGTGTTAAGATTCACGCATTTATCTGTTAATTAATTCATTAGTTAATTATTGGAGATATTAGTTTATATATCTGTAGAGGATTCAATTTCACTTTCTTCACTATGATAGGCATTATTAGCTTCATAAGTCCTCATTGCATGATTTATGTTCTAGCATCTCATTATTTACAAAATATTTTTGATTGAGTTTGATACTTCATTTTATGAACTAAAAAAAATTGCCATGAAAGCTGGGGACTAAAGCTGGGAAGTGTTTTAGGCAAGAACATTCACATTGAGTTTGACATCTCCCGTGGTTTTTATAATATTTCCTCTTTTCTCTGACTTGCAGATACTGGGAAGTTTTACACTTAGATGATGGTGTGGCCTCATATGCAATACATTCTACTTAAGCTAAACTGAAGAATGAGAAAAAGACAAGAAATCTAAAGGAGAGACAAATGCCTACATTTATTTCAATCATGCATTTATCTTAAGTTCTTAACCTTAGTAAAAAAGGCAAGTGGCACCAAATGGTGGAGAGAACGAGTGTAGAGAACAGAAGAAACATTTGGATTAACTCCAGTGGCATGAAATGGAAGAAGAAACTTTTGCTTTGTTACAAATGTCGAGACCTTTTCACTTTTTCACTTTCCTCTTTACTCATAAATGAGTCACAATTTGCACTTTCTATTTAACTGAATTGCACAAGTGTTTGACCATTTTAACTTAAAATTTGCGTATCAGCATAACCATTGCACCTTCATATATGCAATTGCTAGTTTATGTGACTAGAAGTAGCTATTAGGCCATCACACTACACTATATAGTAGGTGCCCCTTTTTGGATCATTTTCTCCATGCGATCTGAGGATTCCAATTTCATTAATGGACCCTAATAATCGCAAAGTATGTGCTTTCTGCCTCCAAAGTAAAAACTCACAACTTGTTGATCTAAATTTAGTTTAATGGTGCCCAATTCACAAAGCCATTCTACCCATCTACTCCCATAAGAGGTAAAGCAAAAGATTTTGCATCACAATTTTAACTCTACAGCATCTGCCTTCGCAGGGTCTTGTTGCTCCATCTGTGACCATTACTTATGTCATAGTAATTAGTAGAATACACAAGCGAAGTTAACATTTTTGTGAGTGTGGTATCAATAAAGTTCTGTGTACTGCATTATCAATTAAGATTGTAATCTTTTTCCTTTCAATATAAGGTTCAAGGATCAAAGATTCCAGTTGATACCATGAAAGAGACTCTAGCATCATCGAGTTGTTGTTGGTCTGACTCTATCATATTAGGCTTGCCACTCATAGTTTCCTCAGATATTGAAGTTGAATCACTATCTACTTGGGCTATATGCCTTCACAGAGGTATAATTTCTTTTGATTGTTTGCCCCTGGCATTTCCTTTTCATCCTTCCATGTGCTGTTTCTATTTGTTTGTCTTTGTTATGGAGGTCTAGCTGTCAGGATTTCCAAAATTGCCTTTATGTATCCAAGTACAGAAAAAGCAAGGTACTTTTGTTGATATGTAAGTTTTTCCTTGGCCGCATGAGTTTTAAACTTTTATGCATAGCTTCTTGAATTTTTTTATGCGCATGCATCCATACAGCACTTTTAATATCATACCAAAGACCTCTGATATATTCCAAGTAATAATTGTTTCAGAACCCATGTTACCAAGAAAGGAGGAATTCCCATTGAGAAGAACATGCCTTAACTAATTTAGTATGAATGATTAAAGTGGCCTGTATTTAGAGGTTGAAAATTCTTTAAGAAATTCTCCATAAAACCTATGTTCCATGGCATTTCAGGGACAGGGGCAGCAGGGGAAGGTTGGACGTGTTTCAGGGACAGAAGTGCGGGGGGGGCATTTTTGGGGGATGGAATGGGGCAGCAATAAATAAATATAATAGGAAACTTTTATTTTAAATATTTAAGGAAACTCATTTTTACAAGTTTAACTATATATGAAATCATAATTTAAATTTAGATATTCATATATTGTATCAAATTCAATATTAAAATTAAATCAAAGTCCCTATAGGCTATAAGCCATTCAGCTGCTGCAACCAGTATATCCAAGAAAAAATGCCAACTGGAGCTCATGCAGCCCCAACCAGTTGGACCAGTAAAATAATGAGCCCTAGTAAATATCCTATGAAAGACCTCTGTGCCTAAAGCTGATTCAGATGGGTCTCTTTTAGTTTTCTGGTTTTATCAAATCTATGTGATCTGCTTCTGATTCAACCACAAAGTGACTAAATACGTTTGTCTTTTTACCATGACTGGTATTATATGTATAGACCACGTGGATGTTAAGCTGGTCTTTTAGCAGCTATAAAGGTTTGTTTGCTGCTGTATATAATAGCTTTTCTTAGATGCTGGTAGCCTTTGGATGCTCTGCTCTACGATGTCAAATTTCATGCATTGAGTTTTTTGTTAGTCAGCTGATTTTGTTCTCCAGGGACATTTGTGATTTTAATACTTCTTTTTATACTTAATACAGTTTAACCTTTGATCAAAAACCCCTATAACTACAAACCAGCCCTGAAATTTGATTTTAGTTTTTTTCGAACAATGGGAATTTTCTTTGCCATCAGGGATGCCTAGACATCCCCAAGGCAGTCAAGGGACGTCTCAGACATCTCCAGGTGTCCCAGGGATGGCCAATCCTGGTGGCATTCAAAATTTTAGAATGGCATCTCAGGGATGTTCCCAAACATTCTTGCAAACCAGGGATGACCAGGTAATGTCCAATGCCATCATAAAGTCCTGGAAATGGCTATGGGGACAGAGACAGGGATTTCAGAGGGGGAGGGGGGGCATGTCCCAGTGTAACATAGCATGAAACCAATCAAGCTCAACATGAAGCCTTGTATTCCCTGTCTCCATCAATTGTACCAGCATGAATCTTCCCCATCTAATCATAAACACATGATGGTGATCATTTCTTCTTCCAAAATAGTTGGATTTAAGAAAAATGACCTTTCATTTTACTGAGCCATTCTATCGCCTGGTATGGATTCTGACTGTCATAAGTTGGTAAATCTATCTTCACCAACAGTTTATCAATGTAATTATTACCACTCTGGTTTTCCTTGTTTTCTAAATTTATTTCCTCTATGTTTAGCTTGGCGTTGGAGTTATCTGCCGAATGCTACTTTGTCCTACATGAGCAGATCAATACAGAATTTCTTGAAATTTGGCATCAAAATGCAATTACATACTTAGGTGATGCCGATTTAGTGTGTTTTAATGGCATTATTTAACACTTCCCCCAATTAGTTAAGCTTCGTATCATTACTTTCCTTGCGTGTGTAACTCAGTGTAGAAACCTGACATGGAGTTTTCCAGCTGTCATTTTCTTTAGTCCTTGATTTCCTTGTTCCATTTTGTTTGAGCTTAGTTCATTGTCTCTGGAGTTTGCTTCTGGGATATGAAGCTGCTCTTGCTGCCCCATTCAAAATGATTAAAAGATTAAGAATAATATTAAAATATATATAATTTTTTAAGTATATATATATATACATATGTTTTACTTTATAAGCTTGGCTTATAAATTTTGTTTTCCTTTTCTTAAATCTCCCTTTTGCCAATGCAGCATGATCCCCATGCCCTTAATATCTCTTACCAGTAGTCTACACATTTAAACATAAAAACAAAATCTTATGTACCATACAGACTGTAATAAAGTTCCGTTTGGGTTATTTTCCATTTTTGGTGTTGGTTTCCTTTGTTGCCACGAACTGCAGATCCTTTTGGATTTCATTTTTAAACATTTGAGGAAAGAACACAAAATCTTGAGAGTTTAGTTCAGATTACAGTCCCAGTCAAAGAGCAAGCAACAGAAGTACTAGCTAGCTATTTCAGCAAACATAGACAACATCTCAACAGATTTCAGATTTTTCCAAATTTACCAAGTAGATTTCTGAAACAAAACAAATTTCCATGTAGACTCCAGATTTGGCTTGCAACAGGTATACAGTCAATGAAACATTGATGCTGTCACATGTAAAAAAAGAAAACTAACTACATCTATATTCCTTTTCTGCCACATAATGTATACTTGCTGCCTAAATTTTGGGATCTTCACTTACAGAAATCATTCCTTCATCACAAACAATTTTGCACAAAAACCTCCATTGTATTGGGCAGCAATTACCCAGAACATCCTAATCAGTTGCATTTCAGCTCTAAAAGTAATTTGGCTACTTCGCCTTCCCCTTGCCCTTGGATGACAATTCCCACCTACATCATCGTTGGATAACCAAATGCAGGTCCTTAACTACAACCCCAGTCTATATTGATCACTACCTCATAACCTTAAATAGTCATATCTGGAAAACCAATTCCCCTTTCTCAAACTTTATGTGCAGGCTAATATCATTTCGTTTTCCTAATTCAAACATTCATCAATGGGTAAAATTGCATTAAGTTTTTGGCATGGATGTTAAAATGTTTTAGGGTGTCATAATCAAATTAAAAAAGTTGTTTACTGAATGTCAAATGCAGTGAGCTCAAGCGTTAAAAGTGGATGGGTTTTGAAAGTGAAGCCACAGGTTCAAACCCCAGGAGAGATCATAAAATATTGAAATTCTGTAAATTTCAACGTCGAAAATGGCGGTATGGCATACCCAACAGATAAAGCCAGGTGCAAGCCTTGCAATGATTGAGGCAAGGTGCTAATCCCAAATAAATTTGACAGAAGATACACTCCTTGTTTGTGTCAACTTAGTCGAAAGTTACCCAAAAACTAGTATAGGGAAGAGGAGTATTTACGATGAAAACGAACTGTATATCGAATGTCCCAACCTTATTCATCTTGTAAAGCATGCTTAGTTTATGCTAAGAAAAAATTTGACATGAATATGCCTTTTTACTGATTTGACAAGGGATATTCATGATGAAGTGTATATCAAACAAACCAAACAAAATAGAAACACCAAATATAAGTGAGATTACAAAGATTTTAAAGCATACTTACAAAATTGAGCACCTTGCAGCAGCTGACAAGAAGAGGAAGATAAAGAAACCCCATGCTTAGCCCTCATCAACGGGAGTGCTGAGCCGCGATGCTTAATTTCACCATTAAAACCTGTTTAAAAACAACAGTTCAAGCGTTATCAGAATAGAACACGGTGAACTGCATATACAACTGTGAAACAATATGTACCTCGGCACAGAGGAGGGCTTAACCCTCTGAGGGTTTGAGCCATTTGTGTCACCATTACTGTTCTTGATTTGAATGGAAAATCGAAGCAGCGTCGTTTTTATACGTTAAAGATTGAAATGCTTGTGTAACCTTTCAAACATTATCGTTATAATCACAATCTCATCCAAAAAAAATCTCCTCCTAAGTTTAACAGATTAATTGGGATTTTCGTTAAATTGCCTCCGTAATTCGCCAAACGAGAAAATTAATGAAATTTGTTTTTAAGAAATGGATCGGCATTACAGAATAGAAAGCATGTTGGGGATATATAATTGTACAAAGACAATTCACACTTACTAGATTTAAATTAAATAGTAGATCAGTATTTCAATAAGTTAAAATTAAATAGTAGATCAGTATTTCATCTTTCACTTCTCTCTCTTTCTGCTTTTCATCCTGATGATGGATCATGGAGTATGATCCGAAACGTCTTTGCTTTATGATGTAAAAATATGCACACAGTTTATCCAAAATCTTGAAGCTAAAAAAATTATATTTGATTTCTAAACGTTAAAATAATTGCCTTAGTCTTTTATTGAATTTGTTTAAGTAGTTGTCATGTAATATATATAAAATATATTCAAATTTTTAGTGGATGGATAATTGATACATATTTATTTTTAGTTTTGATTTTTTTTACTAGTAAGCTTATATTATCATACTAATTTATCTATTTTATTAAATAATTTATATAAATAACAAGCACTTATTTGTTTCATAAATTCATTTATATTAATAATGTAATATTACTAATATAATTGTAAATTATATATATTAATATTAATAATATAATTATATTATAAATAATATATAATTATTATTATATTAGTAATATTATTAAATATATAATATATATTAATTAATAATAAAATATTTATATTATTATTGATTTGAAAAGGATAAAAAATTTAGTTTTTCATTATATTTTCAACCAAGAGAGCGATGGTGGCGTCAAGGGTTTGCTTGGGCGAGGGTGTTGTGCAGGCCATGGGGACCTGAGCAGCCTATTCCCTCTCTCTCTTACATCGTGGTCTCTGTTGGCGTCTCCTTTGTTCGTTCTCTGCTGTAGATAGGAGTTGGCAGTACATGCAATGTTAATTGGTTTTGTTCTCCTCGTTTGGCCTTCATTTGATTTTTTGCTTTTGTTTATGTATTGCTTTGGATCTGTGGGTTTGGAGCTGGGTGGGTGTTCTCTCATGGCACCCTCGAGGGTCCCAAAGGTCCCTCTCATTTGTCTTTCAAATTTGTTGCTATGATGGAGGATTCATCATGGAGATGATGTTAGTTTCTTGTTGCAGGCTGCAGAGGAATCAAGGATCAATCATTCTTCGGAATCGAAATCAAAACCAATTGGTTGCTTGGAAAGAAGCAAGGATCCGCCCAATTGTGGTGATCAATCTTGAAGTTGTTGTTGATGATGTTATGTACTTAGCAGAACATGCTTTAATTTACAAGTTCATGGGAGTTCGTATTTCATTGTCATTTTTGGAGGCATGGGCTCGAAGAAACTAGAACCCAAAGGGAGATATGGAGATTATCCTTGGCACGGATGGTTATTTTTTTGTTGTGTTCTCCAGGCTTGCAAATCGACATATGGTTTTTGAAGGTGGCCCCTATTTTCATAATCAGGCTGGTCTCTTTATTAAACCATGGCATTTGGGGTTTGATCCCTCTAAGGAGCTCCCATCAAAGATCCCAATGTGGGTTAGATTGCCTCGGCTTCCAATGGAGTTTCGGTGAAAAGATGTGATGCATTCTAGTGTTGCAGCTTTGGGGAAACCCTTGGGCCCCTCTCATCAAACCCTTGATCGTAGGGTGACTTCCTTTGTTTGGTTGTGTGTGGAAATTAATCTGAACATTCTGTTGCCAAAGTTTATGGAGATTAAATTGGGAGGCATGAACTAGATTCAGTAGGTGGATTATGAGGCTCTACCTTTCTGATGTAGATTGTGTCATGAGTATGGACACTTGCAAAGGAATTATCCTAAATCAAAAGGTAATGCTCAACAATCTCAGTCTAAGTGACAAGTTTTTTATCATAAAACAAATGGCAAAGCCCCAGTTCAAAGTGAGGGAAATGATTTGAAGGGGTTTGTTCCTATGAAAGGTTGATTCAAGGCTAGGGGGACAACCCATCAAAACAAGGTCATGTAAAAAGGAGGTTTTGGTAACAAGTTTGATGTCCTCAAAAATTTTGAGGACTTGGATTCAATGAAGCATGATCTTTCTCTTGAAGGCCAACAAGCACAAGGTTTGGACCCGTCTACCCATATATCCCAAATTTCTATTATTGGAATAGATTCACAAGAGGCTTTAAAGGAGGGAAGAACAAAGTCTCCAAATTCAGTTGAGACTTTGGGGGTTAATCAAGAGTTTGGTGGAGTCCGTCAGGTTGTCATGGTGGCTAATCCTCTTTGTGAGAACCCTCTGGCACTGGATGTCAATGAGGTATTTACTGATCTGGCTACAAACTTAGGAACAAAAGATGGAAAAAAAGAAAAGTATGCCCCAGTTGGGAATAAATCAAAAGAGTTTAAAGAAGGGAGCGATGGATAAGGAAGGCAAGGTGGATAGAAAAAAGGATATGGAAAAGATGAAGATTATGGGTGAGTCCTTAGTGGAATCGGGTATTGTTAAGACCCTAGACTCTCACTTCGCTTCATCCCTCAAATGATTTTGCTTTCATGGAATGCAAGGGGTTTGGGTAGCATCCCTAGAAAAAAAGGCTACTCGTGATTTGATTCGTGATCACAGTCTTGATATTATGTTCATCCAGGAGACTAAACTTTTTGTGGATGAAATGAGTAATGTTTCTTCTAAATTTTGGAAGAGAGGTCTACGCCAGTGTGTTGGAGCTCAAAGATTGGCTGGGGGTGTTGCTTGCCTTTGGAACCCTTGCAGGATAACTCCTCTTTGGTGGGTGGCTTACAAGAATTCTCTCTTTGTGTTGGCATCCTATTTTGATTCAGGAGTGATTTCTCTTTTTTCAAATGTGTATGCACCTAATGATTTTCCAAGTAAGATATTGTTATGGTCTCATATCGGATTCGTTAGATCTTTGGCTTCTAGTTATTCTTGGATTCTTGTAGGAGATTTCAACTGTATTTGTTGCCTAGAGGAAAAATCTAGGGGGTTGGGTCACTTGGGTCCTGCTTCGTCTATGATGTGTGATAATATCTCTTTTCTCAAGTTGGTGGATGTGAAACCTATTAATGGTACTTTCACCTGGCATAACAGGTGTGGGGAGGGTTCTATTATTGAGAGGCTTGATAGATTCCTAGTCTCAAATCATTGGCTTGGGGATTGTTGGGCCTCTTCTTCTGACATCTTGGGATGGAAGGGATCATACCATTGACCTATCAAATTATCATCCCTACGTTTTTCTTTGTCTAGAATCCCTCCTTTCAAATTCCAGCTCATGTGGTTTTGTGATCCTAGTTTGTACTAGTTGGTTGAGAGATGGTGGTTGGAAGGGAAGCCTGATTTTGGGATAGCCATGTTTTCCTTTTACAAGCGACTTCAGTTTGTTAAGTACAAGCTTAAAAGATGGAATAGATTTTTTTATGGAAATATTTTCATTAAGAAAAAGTAGGTTCAAGCTCATTTGGATAGTATCACTTTCAAAATTAAGGAAGAAGGCATGACTATGGATTTGCTCCAGAAAGAGTCTCAACTCTCCACAGATCTTGTTGAATGGGAGTTACGAGGGGAGATTTTTTGGAAACAAAAGTCCCACATTGATTGGCTTCAGGAAGGGGACAAGAATATTGCTTTTTTTCATCACTATGTCAAGGAGAGAAGGTACAGTAATTTAGTTACTTCTATTATTTCAAGGTGAGGGGATATACTTCTATTAATAATACTCTAAAATGGGGTTCCACTCTCATCAAGGAGGGGCTCTTCTAGATTATTAATAAAGGTGATCTTGCTCATTTTTGGTTGGATTCTTGGGATGGTCATCCGCCTATACTCTCGCCTCACTCTCATATTTAGGTTCTAAGTGATTCTTTTGTGGGGGTTGGTTGGTCAAATGTGGATTACTTCAAGGTCTCTTCATCTTTGGGGACCTTTGCGGTGTATCAATGGTGTCACTATGATTCTTGGCCTGATGGGGGTTATTTGGAGGAGTGAAATTCCTTGGCTTTGATCCTTGTTGAGTGACCTTGTAGTTATTTAGAGGAGATGGATGGTTTGGATTGGGGTAATGGTCCCAAAGGGAGGTAAACGGTGGCTCAAGGTTACACTGCTTTGCTTGGTTGACATGATCCACTAGAGGAGAGTCCCTGGTGGAAACGTATATGGAACAAGAATGGTTAGCCCAAGTGTAATCTATTTTTGTGGCTTTTAAGTTTGAATAAATGTCTTACTTGAGAGAACATCAGGAAAAGGGGATTCAGTGGTCCTTCAATTTGCTTTTTTGTGTGGAAATAGTGAGGAAAGATCTAGCCATCTTTTCTTCTTGTGCTCTTTCTCAATTGAAATCTGGAATTAGTGGTGGCAATTATGGAGGAGACCGTTGGTTCGAGCCTTGTCTCTATAGGATCTTTGGACGAACTTGGGCCTTCCTTCGGCTTCTGCATCTTTCCTTGTGGTTGCTTGGGATTTGGGTCCCTCCCTTATTATATGGAAAATTTGGTTGGAGAGAAATAGGCAGATTTTTCAAGATCGCAGATAGGTGGCCCTTTAGATCTAGTTTAAAATCAAGAATATGCTCAAAGAGACTATAGAGGCCAAGTTTGACTTGGATGACCATTTGACCTCGAATTATTTTAGGATCTTTTCCCTTTTGGGGCTTTCGAGGGCCTCGACGACTCATCCTAGATGTGGATCTTTGATGAAGGGGTCTAAGAAGGTGAATCGTGTGGGTAAGTGGGTTTTTCCCCCGATTGGTGTTTACAAATTAAACACGGATGGCTCTACTCGTGGTAATCTGAGCGCTGTTGGAATTGGTGGAGTGGGATGGGATAGTAGAGGTCGTGCCCAATTCTTCTTCTTTATTTATATGGGGGTGCACTCCAATAATCAAATGGAGGCTTGGGTTGTTCTTAAGGTGCTGGATAAAGCTTGCGAGTTGGGTTGGAGGAAGGTGATACGTGAGATGGATTCAACGATTCTTGTTTCTCTTCTAAACAACCAAGATTTCCAGAACTGTACCTGGAGATTGAGGGTTATTGCTAGACAAATTCTCAATCTGGCCTTAAATTTTGTTTATATTTCCTTTGTGCATATTCCAAGGGAGTGGAACAAAGTAGTTGATTGCCTAGAAAAATGGACTTATGATGAGATGGGGAATTGGTCTGTTTGGAGTTGGGGTCAGCTTGACCAGCAAAAATGTCAACAACTAGCTCAATTTTTTCACGAGGATCAAAATGATTAGGTGTGCAGGGTTGGTCTGGTTGTATGCTCTGTGGTGTTGGGAGGATGGTTGGAGTGGTGGCCTGTTGGAGATTTGGGATCTCTACATTGGTCTTGACTTTGATAGTTATTTGAGGATCTGGGGCCTTAGGTCCCTTTCTATGTAATCTTTGATTTTCTTTCAATAAAATTTTCACCCTTGGTTTTTTTTTAAATAATATATTATTATTAATATTTTTTTTTATTATACTAATTAAATAATTAATTAATCTTTACAAATGTAGTTATGGAGAGCTAGTCTTCATGTGGTTTTTTCTGAAGCTTTTGAATGTTAAAGGTTGAATGGATGTCACGGGTTAAACCATTCCTTGTTGGCATGCTTCTTGACAGTGGTTTGCTAAGCTGGACCTTGTGACTTGTCAACCTCCATCTCACATGGATTGCCTCAATGAAATTCAGTTTAATTATGGTTTTAAATGTAATAGAGGGGTCATAAAGATGGACCTCACATGCCTGGGTGACAATTGCTTGTTATGGCTTTACTCATTTTTGTTGAGGCTTCTTGATAATGATGCACAAATACTTACTTTGTATGCTCAAGGTGCATCATGAGTTGTTTCTCTAAGGACGTTTTGGGAATATCACTTGCCATTATAAGGGTCACTTATAGCAATTTTTTGATTGTATTCTTCATGGTGATGTTTATTATTCATGTCTTTGCAAGCAAATTGGCTTATGGTGGCATGGACATGACTATGCAATTGTTGAGTAGCAAGTGACAGATGGCCTTTCTGGGTCCTATAACTACATTAAGATTGAAGCACATTATACGCAAACTAGATTATCTCACTATCATGACGATGAAATTCATCACAGGCAAAGGTTTTATGGATGGTTGCGAAGGGTATCAAGTCGACACTAGTATCACCTCGTGTGTGTTGACTGATCTTTTGGATGCAAATGTGCCAAAGCTAGAAGTGAAAGTTTTGATGCCAAAGCTTTTCAAAAGGGAACTATTGGTTGGGTTGGAGGAAACATTGGTAGTGGCTACACTTGGGGTTGGAAACCCATGTCCTCACGATTTGGGTCTTCTTGAGGTCCCAAGGGAAACAATCAAGTATTATCATTTCCTCTTAGACTTGCAAGGCTTGGATTTGCTTCTGCATCGTAGACTGGTGACTTTAAGGGTGGCTTTCCTCAAGAAAAAGCACCATCTCACTCCAGTGCAAGGTGTATCATGGAAGCACGAATTTAGGGTTTTTGCCTAATAGAATTCCCTCTAAGGTCTGACTTGTTTTGGGTTCGGTATTTCTCTCGCAAGTAAGGTCAATGTTAATGTTTTGGTTTTGTAGACACGTAGAATGTACTGATTGACATTGGACATTTGATCCTCACCACTAACATCGTTTTGTCCTGAATCATCCTTTGGTCTAACCATTTAATCAAATACCTTTATCTGATTAAATTCATCAATATTCCTCTCTTAATTAAATAAATCGGTTATCTAATTAAGTCATTATTTCTCGATAATTAAATTAGCCATTTTGGTCTAATTATCCTATTTAATTAAATAGTTAATGTTATTTGATTAAATCTCTAAAGTCTATCTATTAAATTAAATAAATTAAAACCTTATTTAGTTTAATCTAACATCATCTCTTTTAATTAAATAAATCAAAAATCCTTATTTAATTAATCCTTTATCACATTCTTCTCATATTTGATTTAAATAAATCCACAAATTTAAGTCAAATAGGTCACATCAGTTAATCCCTCCATTAAATTAATCAACCTGGATTAATTTAATCTCTCCCCATGTCCCATCCTCCATCTTTTCCTACTTGCACATGAAAATAGATTTAATTGATTTATTAAATCTCTATTTTCCTTCAACAAGGCATCTTTTAAGGAATATTCCCCAAGTTTGAATTCAAAATTCAAGTGGGATGAGTCCTTCCAACAAGGCATTTACTCTCTCTTACATGTCCTTTGCCTTGAGCCAAGTGGCATTCAATGCATTCTTCCTTCCCTCTTGCATGCCATTTCAAAATTCAAATATATGCATTTATTGGCACAATCCTCAAAACTTGCACATCCTTCATCCAT
Organism: Sequoia sempervirens; assembly: GCA_007258455.2. NCBI lineage: Eukaryota > Viridiplantae > Streptophyta > Pinopsida > Cupressales > Cupressaceae > Sequoia > Sequoia sempervirens. The sequence continues at coordinate 53,843 of VDFB02335820.1, read as the reverse complement.
TCACAAGTGGACAAGTGGCACTTTGCCATTGGCTAATTCTTAGTCCCACATTGCTCTATTTTTGACATTCATCCATCAATCTCATCTATAAAATGAAGAGCTCATCCCTCATTTCATCATCTACAATTCTTGATAAACTTACTATGCTCAAATCATTAGCAATTTTCATTTATTATTGTTGAGTTCATAGCTAGGTTATGCAGATTTTTCTATTGGAGCACTCATCAAGCATCAACAAAGTGGATCACTCTTCATCACACATCCATCTTGCATCATAGGAATTGGGAAAGGGCCAATTTTCACATCAAATTGGCACCGATTCCCCCATGGGATCAAGAGTTTGCATTTGTTTCCAATAGGATCTAGCTTATTTTCTTGTTCTTTTGTTTCATTCTTGCTTTGTTTCCTATTTCGAACCTTGCTAATGGATTTCATGGGGAGTCCTTGTTCTTGCTTGCATTTTATCTTCTAATGTGTTTGTTCATTATGTTTTGTGGGTATTAGGATTGGGGTTCGACATTTTGGCGCTAGAAGGAGGGCTATCTCACATTCTAATCACATTTTTTTGTCAAAATTTCATGTTTTTGTTTGTCTACATGAAAACTCCACTGCTGGACTGTCAGCGTCGCTATTCAGCACCGCTGGAACTCTAGCATCTATATTCAGCACCACTGGAACTCCGACGTCACTATTCAGCACCACTGGAAACTACAAACTGCTACGCTCTCGTTTCTTGCCCAAGATTTTGAATTTTAAACTGCGTCGCTGGACCTGTTTAACCCGCAGGAATTTTTCAAAAAAATCAAACTACGCCACTAGACAAAAGTGCGACGCCTTCACGCTCACTAGCCTGACTGCAAAGCGACGCTGACTGGTAAGTGGCGCTATACAACACTGCTGGAGAAATCAAACTACGATGCCTTCGCGGATTGCACTGCTTGAGGGGAGTATGAAGTGAAATTTAATTTACAACACGTGCTTTTTTTCAAATTCTGCTTCTTCTGTCTGTTTTTTGTCTTTTTGACCTATGTTTTGCAGAATATAACTGATTTTTCTTGTAGGTTGGATCGATCAAAGATGAAAAGGAAGAGAGGCATGATGATGTCATTTCACAAAAACAAGTGTTTTTAAACACTTTAGTGTTTGTTTAGCACTATTGGAGGATTCATTACTCCTCTTAAGGAAAATTCGTCATCTTTTATGCTTAGGATTCACTAATTTTGTTTGGGCTTTAAAAAGAACTTTTGAATTCTTGTTACAAAAAGGCTTAAAAAGGACATTAGGATTCAAATTTACTAAAGTTTGTTTTGGGATTAAAAATTGAACAAGGCAAATTGTCACACTTACTTTGGTGCTTTTAAAACAAACTCACAATTGCTTTGAAAGGTTAAAATGAACATGTGCAACTTTGCTTTTCTTATTGCTTACTTAAACTAGCATCATCAAAAAGTATGTATGCGCTTCTCTCGCACTTCATAGTGACCTTGAGAATCAAAAGGCATTTTTGTGATCTTAGGTTGAGATAAAATAATCACCTCCACACTTCATTTTGGGAGCTAAAATTGAACAAATCTTGTGAGTGTGGGTTAGGTATATTGCGTGTGTTCTCCCTTTGTTTCTAAACAAAGGTCGATCGAACTATGGGTGTGCTTGCTCGCTATTGTTTACCTTTAGAGGGGCTTGCCTAAGAGACACATCCGAAAGGAGAACTCAATCCAACCGTTTTTCATTGGGCCGGTATATAAATGGATAAGACTAAACTGTCAAGTCCTCATGGTATGTAGGCCTTAGTCATACAGGTCTTTCATAACGGGGTACTACTGTAAAAAGTATAAGAGCCCCTAGTAGGATTGATTAAAGCCTTTAGTGGCTTGTTGGACGCTCACAAGGTGCCATGTCCCCGATCTCCCGTCACTAAGAACCTTGTTTGTAGTAGCCAACCGGTCCATCCAATGAGTTTATCAAAGTGGTGCATTGGAACTTAGATTCCAAGAAGTTACTTGCCATGTCCGATCTTGGTTAAAATATAGAGGATAAGACTTCATTCTTAACATACCTTTATATTTTTTCCTTGGTTGCATGTAAAATCATCTCTTCTACTACGAAGGGCATGAGGCAAGCCCACCAAGAAAAACGTACCAATTGAGCTAGGATGTTATATTGCTTATGAGTCAAAACACTTTGCTTGTTCGAAAACATTGGGAAACAAACACTTAACATCATCATTCAAATTTCAAACCCTTTATGAGGAAAATACAATTGACCTAATTCATGTGTTATTGCTTGCCCTTGGGATTCACATCCTTAGAGGTTTCTAAACACTTGAACTTACATCTCAATTTGCCTACTAAAGATCAACAATAGGTAACCCTTGCCTTGAATTCATCAAATTTCCACATAACATACTTTGTGGGATTTGAAGAAATTAAGACATTGGACATCTAGTTTGGAAAACCTAATCAAAGAAGTGTTTGTGATAAAACAAAGTCACTAAGCAAAGATAACAAAATTGGCTCTCACATGTGTTGAAACCTTGTGATTTCCAAGAAAGTTAAAATCCCAAAACGAAAATCCTTGAGTCAAAGTTCAAAATTTAGGAGTCACACTCAAAAGATCATCAAGAGATACAGTAGAAAATGCAATCAAAAGCAACATATCAAGATAAGTAAAAAGTTCACAAGGTTCTATAGACTCATCCCTTTGAACAGTCTAAAAATGTGTGCTCAATTTGAACCACTTCTTAGTTATAGAGGTCCATAGAAGCATTGCATGCTCTTCAATACCGAGGTCTAGTAAATAAAGTGTCTTTTTTAGGTACATCTTAGGATCAAAATCAAATCTGTTTCATCCATCCTTCAACATCAAACCAAAATCACCTCACCATCATCTTTTGAAAAAATCTTGAAATTATCCTTCATGCTAGGCTTTTTGGCAAAAATCAAAATCATCAAATCCTTGAGACAAAATCCTTGAAATCTTTATCAAAGCATATTTGGCTAGGTATGTGTAAATGCATCCTTTTGCATATGCTTAGTCAAAATTATCAAACCATCTTATTTAGCTAGGTATATGTAGATGCATCCTTCTTCATATGCTTGGTTAAATTATCATCTTGTTTGAATAGGTGTGGGAAGATGCATCCTTCTCCCTACACATATTCAAATTATCATCCTTTGAGAAAATCTACCCCTTAGATAATCATCCAACATCTTAGGGTCTATTTGTTCAATCAAAGCGAACCAAGAAATCAAGTCGAGGTCAATCCAAGAAATCAAAAATCAAAAATCCAGAAGTCCTAAAAGTCTAGCATTTCCCTCAAGATTTTTCAAAAATATCAAATATCCACATCATCCATCTCTTACATCATCTTCATATCACCTTGTGATCCTCAAGATATCCTAATTTTTTTTCTTTTGTGCCTAAAATTTGATCAATCCAAAGAATTAGAGATTCATCTCCCATATTCTCGAAAATTGATCCTTATTTTATGGTTCAAACTAGATCTCAATACAAGAAGAACATGAAAGCTGACAAAGAAACACCCGCTTCAAGCGACCTAAGCCAAACAAATACCGAAATGAATCTTGTTAAATCAAACAATACTTTGACAAACTTTCTCTCATCATCGCAAAACCCACAAGAGGAAAATCAAGAAATAGATCTTACCTTTGGGATGTCACATGAAGAAATCACTGAAATGATCCAAAATCTGGAGAACTATAAGATCATCAATATCATGATGAGGCTTAACACTTCACTATACATGCTCGAACTAACAAAACAAGGGGCCAAATTACCTTTCGATTTCGACGTGAGGTCTATAGTGGAACCATCTTTGGAGGTCATGCCTCTAATTTCATCCACACTCCCCATCTCATATACACCCCTATCACAAAGCATCACTCAAAACATTTTGCAAATCACAACATCTTTTGCTCCAACCCAACCCAATGTTAATAAGGGAAATGCATTTCTTAATGCTATTCAAACACACCCCCTTGTCAACAATCAAGACTTGGATGCAAACACCATTTTGGAACAAAATATACCCCAAAACCCATTACATAAGTATGCCCCTCTCACTTTCCATGATCCTAATGATCCATCATCATCATCCTTCTGCGCAACACCCCAAACTTCTCTCCCCACAACTTCACAAGGAGAAGGTGACATGCTCGGACCTGGGGGCATTTTTGACACCACATCATTTTCTCAAGAGATCACACACCTCACATTTTCACCTCTTCCACCATTACCACCATTATCACACCTCTACTTGGCTTGGGACTCCCACCTTTACCAAGTATCAATCAAAATCAAACCAACATTCCAAACACCAATCAAAGCATCACGCCAAACTCTCAAAACTTGTCATTGATATTGCAACAATAGATGACAACTACACAAGCAATCACGACATCATCGACCACCCCCCTAACATCTCAAAGCATGGGCTCTCAAGGACCAACCACATCGATTGCACCATCCACCACTCAAACCACCAACACGACATCATCGCTCACCACCACCACAAGCACCATCCCGAATCCACCACCACCCCCACCACCACCAAGCTTTAGCATATCAAGCCAATACAACATAACATTGCAAGCCGCTTATCAAAAGGCATTTTTGCAAGTGCAAAAACAAAAAGCCGCACAACTAGCTGCTCAACAAGCTGCACAACTAGTTGCTCAACAAGTTGCGCAACTAGCTGCTCAAGGTGCACAAGCAGCCCAAGCACAAGCCCAAGCTCAAGCACATGCCCAATATCAAGCACAACAAGCACAAGCACAAAAACAAGCAACACAACTACAAGCATATCAATAAGCAATAAAACAATATCAAGAGTAGCAAGAAGCAGCCCAATTAGCAACCCAACAAAAAATGTTGTTGGAACAACAACAAGCTCAACAATAGGTAATCCTAGCACAACAACAACAAGACCAACAACAAGCATTATTTATACAGCAACAAGTGCAAGCATACATGGCTCGACAAAATGTGCAAATACCATCAAACAACACACCAAAAAACCCACCCATCCAACCAACAATTGAAACACCTCAGAGCACCTTCATCCCACCCCCTGATCCACAAAACGATGTAACGACATAAATTAGGTTGCTCTCGCAACAAGTGCTTGATCTTCAATCAAGGCGAACCACAAAAACACCAAGCAACTTATGTCCCTATCCATTTGATAGGAGCCTTGTGATGAAACCATTCACAAAGGGATTTGAGATCCCCAAGTTTGAAAAATATCATGGGATGGGAAACCCTGAAGATCACATCAGGGAATTCCAGGTTCATTGCATGGAAGTTGCATATGACGATACCTATCTGATGCGGCTATTTCCTAGGAGTTTGGCTTGCCATGCTATGGAATGGTTCTCTCGCCTATCTACAGGCATCAAAACATTCCAAGAAATTATAGACGAATTCATTAAAAACTACGCATGTAATATCGCAATGGATGTTAATCTAGAAGAACTCTCAACTTTGAAACAAGGTAAGAATGAATCATTCACTTCATTCCTACAATGATGGCAATCCAAGGCCAATCGGAGCAAATAGATCATGCCCGAGGAACAACAAGTTTGCACCATCATATCCAACCTTGACGACCTCTTGGCATTCCATCTCAAGGTACAAGGGATTACCACGTATGACCAGTTGATCTCCAAGGCACTCAGCATTGAACGAGCCTTTATGACACAACCCACGGGATCAGCTTCATACCCCGAAAAAAAAAACAACCGCCCACCTACCAATTACAACGACAAACCTCGCACATAGGCAAGAAACAAAAATGTTACCAATGATGGTGTCGTCGACGCAAAAGTGGTCATCAGTGCCCCTTTCCAAAATACACCCGCACCACAAATCCAAATCCAACACCAAAACAATCATCAAGCAACACAACAACCAAAAAAAATCAAGCAATTAATAATGTCAATGATCAAAGAGGACCACCCCAATGGAACAAGAATTACCCCAAGCAAAAGTATACCAGTCTAGGGGAACCACTCGAAGTCATCATGAAGAAGTTGATAAATGAAAAACTCATCAAGGCTCCCACCTATGAGAATTACCAAGAACCGGATGTGAAACCTCCTTGGTATAATGAGAATCAACTCTGTGACTTCCATAAAATCAAAGGGCATACCACGACTAGTTGTATGAGGTTGAAAAACATAGTTCAAGATCTCATTAATCAAAGAATTATAAACGTCGAACAACCAACAGGAAACCAAAACCTTAAGATATACACGAATCTGATGCCTAACCATGGCAATAAAGGGAATAATAACACAGATAAGGGGAAAGAAACCTTCACGAATGTAAATCATGTGTATGACCATGTCATTACATCTCTGGATGACTACTGCGCTACCATCACCATAAAAGGAGCCCATGCTGATTGTGGAGTCACCACAAGAGGCGAAAAAGTTACTATCGCAGGATCATCCTAGCCAAACAGAGTCCCTGCACCTAGATCTATCCCCAATGGATATAACGTCCTTGAGCAGCTCAAAAGAACGCCAACACAAATCTCCATCATGGAGCTACTAAAAATCTCATCTGCTCATAAAAAAATCCTTAAGGAAGAGTTGGCTTCATCCACTATCCCCATAGATCTTGATGCAGAACAATTCCAAGCTATGGTCGGAAATATCATTACACCAAATCTCCTCACATTCTCTGACCAAGATTTTTTTGCTCGACCATCTCATAACCGTGCACTCCACTTAGAGGTCCTAGTGCAGAAAAGTAAAGTCAAACGGGTCTTGGTGGATGGAGGTGCAGGCTTGAATATTTGTTCCCTCAAGCTCATTAAACAATTAAAAATCTTAGAGGATTCCATCGACAAAGGAAAGGGTATCACAATAAGAGCATATGATGATCAAGAAAGAGTGTCCCAAGGCACAATCAAAATCCCTATTCAAGTAGGGCCAACTATCATGGAAACCACTTGTCAAGTCCTAGACCTCGACTTGCCGTATAACATCCTCCTAGGACGTCCATGGATTCATGCAATGCAAGCGGTAGCATCAACTTTCCATCAATGTGTCAAATTCACATATGAGGGACAAGAAGTCACCATCCATGGAGATCCTAAACCATTCTCCTATTGCAAAATCCTCGAGGCAAAGTACTATAAAATACCTCAAGTACCTAAAAATGATGAAGGCCCATCTACACCATACATTGATCCCGCAACTCTCGCTTTCACTTCTGTGATAGAGATACCTACCACTCCCACCAATCCCACCATCTCTGATATTAAGGTCATCATCCAAGATAACGATTGTGGAAACTACACGCTTCCTAAAAATGCTTTTATGGTAGGAGAGTTACCACAATCTCCTAGTTCACGGGGACGTCCGCAAGTAAATGAAGCCTCCACATCTCAAACGTCTCCTGAAGACTATCCCAATTTTACAAGTTGGGGAGATCTTAGTCAAGAAGTTATCAAGGAAGATCCATCTCATATGCTATACCAAGATGAGAGACCAATAGTTGATTTACCAATGGATGACAGAAGCAAGGGTCTGCAAATGATGCTCACGATGGGCTATGACAGAAATCAAAGACTTGGGAAAAATGATAATGGGCTTATAATACCTATCATTCTAGAGATGCGAATGAGAAGTCTTGGCCTCAGATGTACCCCTCAGAGTATAACCATACATGGTTGAGGTCCTCCAATTAGAAAGGTCAAAAATCCTCCTCAACAAACTGCAGCTGAACTGTGCTTACCATTATCTACAGGTCGCATCATAGATAACTTCACATTTGACATAACCGACGTCTGTAGTAGTAGTGATGACGAGGATCCCATGACCAACTTACCTAGGCTATATGAGGATACCACTCTTTTCATGATTAACACCCTATCTTTTGAATCAGACCATCAAAATCATGAAATCCACCTAGTATACCCCCAACTCATCGACTATGACCAACGAGGAGCACCAATTCTTGATACATTCGAAAACGATGAGGTGCTCTCAAAATTCATGGGACTGCAGGATAACATTCTGTGTGGGGATCACAAAGCAGGGTTCATCATTGAGCTAGATACGCATGCATATTATGGGGAAATGATTGAATCCCTCAGTCGCAAAAGTAAAAAACTGAGACTAATATCCAAGTACTTGAGTGAAAACCACACTATGGCACTCTCCGACCAGAAAAAAGTAAAAAGAAAGGACACATCCAACGGTGAAAACCTCTCTGAGGCACTTGAGGATGGGGGATTCAATCTTCCTTTTAGAGCTCTTCATCAAGAAAAATCAACAATCTTGGCAGAAAAATGCAATCCGGTCAATCTAGGAACAGAGGAAACCCCGCACATCACATTCTATGTGGAGTCATTACTATAAGAGGAACAAGAGCACCTAGCAGCCTTCCTAAGAGAGAGACAAATAAACTTCACATGGAGCTATGCTGACATGCCAGGGCTCAATCCATAAATTGTAGTTCATCATCTAGCAGTATATCCTGAAGCAAAGTCTGTTAGACAAAAGCTCAGGAAAATGCACCCTGAAATCGCCCTGCTAGTAAAAATGGAACTAAAGAAGCTATTAGATGTAGGATTCATTCCACCGATAGATTATCCAGAATGGGTGTCAAACTTGGTGCCTATCTCAAAACTCGATGGGAGCATCAAAATCTGCACAGACTTCAAAGACTTGAACAAAGCATGTCCGAAAGATGATTTCTCGTTGCCCAATATTGACATGATCGTAGACATGATAGCGGGACATGAAATGCTTTCCTTGATGGATGGTTTCTCAGGTTATAACCAGATAATGATTGCTAAAGAAGACCAACACAAAATGACCTTCACTTGTCCTTGGGGGACTTACTATTGGAATATGATGCCATTTGGCTTGAAGAATGCAGGAGCAACATACCAAAGGGCCATGACATTAATATTCCACGACATGATCCATAAAACGGTTGAAGATTATGTTGATGATATTTTAGCCAAATCCAAAAAGAGAAAGGATCACATAGCAACCCTAAGTGCCATTTTTGATAAACTGGAGGAATACAATGTTAGATTAAACCCAAAGAAGTGTGTCTTCGGCGTACAATCAAGAAAGCTGCTAGGATACATAGTGTCAATGAGAGGTATTGAAATAGATCCAGCAAAAGTAAAATCAATCCTTGAGATGGAGGCACCTAAAACATTAAAGCAATCGAGAGGTCTCCAAGGCAGGCTTCAATCCATTCGAAGGTTCATAGCATAGCTGACAGACAAATAGAACCCATACTCTCACCTACTTCACAAGGGAGTAGCGTAAAAATGGGATAACAAGTGTGAAGAAGCCTTCAATAAAATCAAAGAATATCTACTTACACCACCAGTCCTAATGCCACCAATCCCAAGAAAACCATTAATTCTCTACGTGTCAGCAACAACAATAGCTCTTGGAGCTCTCCTAGCTCAGCATGACGAAAATGGAACAAAAAGGGCCATCTATTACATCGGCAGAACAATGGTTGGGCATGAATTAAGCTACTCATTCATAGAGAAAGCATGCCTAGCAGTAGTGTTTGCATCACAAAAATTTAGACATTACATGTTAGCACACAAAATAAAACTCATTGTCAAAATCGACCCTCTCAAGTACTTACTGTCAAAAGCAATGCTCACTGGAATAATGGCCAAATGGGTGATGATACTATCAGAATACGACATTGAATATGTGGAGCAGAAAGTAATCAAAGATAAAGTCATTGCAGATCAACTTGCAGAAGCACCAATCTATTCAGAGAATCCTCTCATCTCAGAGTTTCTAGATTAATCTATTTTTAATCTCTACATAGTTGACCACTGGAAACTTTACTTTGATGGCTCATATACACAACATGGATCAGGAGCCGACATCTTCTTTATCACCCCATAAAGGGGATTGCATACCAAGGTCCTATAAATTGGCATTTCCCTGCACCAATGACATTGTGGAATATGAGGCTTTAACCATAGGTCTCAGAATAGCAGTGCAATGACACATCATAGCCCTTAGAGTGTACGAAGATTCTTAATTGATAATAAACCAAGTGAATGATGAATACCAAACTAAAGACGACAAGCTCACTCCATACAAGAAATTGGTGGAGACTCTCAAAGAATCCTTCATCGATATTACATTTGAGCAGATACCCAAAGCCAACAACAGAGCAGTAGACGCCATGGAAACAATTGGATCCTTACTGGACATCCCCCACAACGTTCCAAAATATGAATTCCTGATAGAGCAAATTCTTGTGCCCGCATTCAAGGCACCAAAATCAAAATTTGTGTGCGAAATCATTGGTCCTGGTGATCCTTGGTACCATGACATTTATACCTACTTGCGAATAGGGGTCATACCTCTTGACTTACCCTCAACCCTAAAATGAACCTTTGTCAAAAAGGCATCCCAATTCGTCATCCTAGGAGATACCATGTATCGTAGGAGCATAGAAGGAACCTCACTACGCTACTTAAACGTTGAGGAGACATTGATCACTCTAACTGAAGTACATAACGGTATTTGTGGTTCACACTCGAGTGGAATGACTATAGCCAAGAATTTGCTGAGGATGGGGTATTATTGGCCCACAATGGAAAGAGAAGCACGTGACTATGTAAGAAGGTGTCTATAATGTCAGCAGCATGGGGACCTCATCCATGCTTCAGTTCAAGGACTTCATACCATCATCACACCATGGCCCTTTTCGCAGTGGGGACTCAATCTCATTGGAAAAATCACTCCCACTTCATCTAACGACCACAAATTCATCATAACCACCACAAAGTACTTTACTAAGTGGGTGGAAGCCATACCCATGACGTATATAACTGGGAAGCAGATATCAAAGTTCATCCTGAACTATCTCATTTGCCGCTATGGTGTTCCACAAGCCATTATCTTAGATAATGGGACACCATTTAAGAATCAGGATGTTCGCGACTTATGTGAAAAAATCAAAATTCAGCATTGCTTCTCCACCCCATACTATCCCTAAGGCAATGGCCAAGCAGAAGCCACTAATAAAACCATTTTGAAAATCCTCAAGAAAAAAGTCAATGACGCAGGTCATGACAGGCATCTACAGCTTAATCTCGCCCTCTGGGCCTATCGAACCAGCATCCGCAAACCTACCAGCGCCACCCCCTTCTCCTTGGTCTACGAATCAAAAGCAATACTCCCCATTGAGATTGAGCTCCCATCACTCAAGATATCATTGCAAAACCTCATCATAGATGAAGAGTACCGAGTATCAAGACTAAATGAGCTGGAACTACTCGATGAGTGGCGTATAGACACTTTAAATCATTTGCAAGTCTATCAAAATAGACTCAAAAGGAGCTATAATAAGAAAATCAAAAGCAAGACTTTCCAAGTCAGAGAACTGGTACTAAAGGAGAATCAGAAGAATGTCCCAAATCCAAACAACAAAGGAAAATTTGAACCCAATTGGTTGGGACCATTCGTTATCACAACAAGTTATAAGTCAGGGCCATATCAGTTATCAACACCTGAAGGGGAACCTCTGCAAGATCCCATGAATAGTTCTCATCTCAAAAAGTTTTATGCCTAATCTTTCAAGGTATAAAACCAAAAATCCAAAAAAAATCAGAAAATGTCCTAAAAAATTAATTACCCTGATGAAAACCTGGCAAACAGGCGTCTTGGTGACAATTTTTTTTTTCAAAAAATCAAAAAATCCAAAAAAATTAAAAAAAGGATAAAAAATAGTAAAGAGAAAAATCGTCCTCTAGTGAAAACCACTTCGGTGGCACTTTGGGCAGATACCTTGGTGAAAACTTGGCAAACAGGCGCCTTGTGTAAATAAGCACTTTCCATCCACCAGGACCTTTACGACTTGTTCTGCATCATCCATCCATTACATGGCCATCATCCATCGCATTCAGATCTCCACCCATCATTCATTCACCTGCATCCGCACCATAGCTTGTTCTGTGTTCATATCATGATCCCTCCTAGTACTACTCGACCCATTGCCAAGGTCGGTTTGTCACCTTTGTCGAGTAGTCTATTACACATCATTTGAGGGCATGCTCTCATCGGATCGGATTCGTGTATATTCTTGAAGTCCTAAAATCGAGAAAATCCCAAAAACATCAAAACATCGGAAAATCCCAAAAACATCGAAAAATCACTAAAATCCAAAACATTCAAAACATATCAAAATCCAAAAACAAGTCAAAAGTCAAAAAGCGAAATTAGATCATTAGAACTCACAGTCTTTGTGCCTTGAGCAGTAGGCAAGGTTGATCTTTGATCATCCCCTGAGACACTTAGGTCAGTCCTTTAGGAGTCCATCATAATAATGACATTTCATCATGTATATCGTCATTTGTAAATCAATCAAGTCATCGGTTGAACTTCGTGGTCTCTGCGTGTATAACATAGGCAAGGCTAATCACGTTGATCAACCCTTGAGGCCCCTAGGATAGGTCCTTAGGTTAGTCTCTTGGTCAAAATCTCAAAAAACCCCAAAACATTCAAAATTTTGGAAAATCAAAACATTTGAAAAACCTCAAAAATACCAAAAACAGCCTCAAAAACATCCAAATATTTGAAAAAATCCATTCGTCTCATCTCGCTTTCACTCATAATAACATCACTCATAATAAATGATCGTCATCCTCAACCTTTGGTAAGATAATCAAAAGTAAGTCTAGCCGGTAAAAGGTGAAAACTCAAAACGTCAAGTCTTAGGTCTAAGTCAGTACGTAAGCAAGTTGGTCATCTCTTGGTGTCGATAGCCCATCATCCAATTGGTCCCATATCAATCATTTGAAAGAACACTTAGGATAAACGAAATGACGTGTCGCCATCCACTAACATGTCCTAGGATGTATCCTTCCTACAATGGGCATTATCTTTTGGCAATAGTTTCAGTCCCTATCCTTAAAAACACATCCCCTTTTGGTTAGTGGTATTAAAGAACATCAGCTTGTTTATTTACTTTATCTTTATTCTTTTGACTTATCTTATTGTTCTCATTTCAAGGACTTCTCGATGATATCCGAACAGAGGATTTAGAGAAATAGGAATGGGGCAGCGACCATTTTCTTCTTTTGTCTCTTGTGCTTGTTGGACATTCTTGTAATATAACTTGGCGAATACTTGCTTTGTTAGAAATGTAGGGAGGATGTTTTGGACAGCTTGTTGACTATTGCATTGATAGGTTATACCTTTCTATGTTTTGGTCTGAGGTGTTTGAAACTTTTGAAGTGCATCCTAGTAAGGTTTTCGTATGTTAGGTGTGAACAAGGATACTCCTATCTGATTGTCAAGTCAAAGTTCATCACATTAGGTACAACGCCATCCTGGTTCTCTATACCTTGATGCATCGTACCACATGTGTTATCAAACATGAGAAAATTGGCCCTTTGAAAATCCCAACTCCTCGGCAAGTAACCATCATCATTTGCATATTCATCATCTTACGTCTTGTTGAAATGACTTCTTCTCTTCCATCCCTTCTTGCTCATCACGCTAATAAGGTACTATGACAGTTAATCATCATCATCATCATCATCGATCCTGCATCCACAAAATCATTAGCATATTGCATCAACATATCATATAGGAAGCACATGCATTGCATTTTCATCATCATATAAATATGTTATTATAAGCATTTTCCATAAATAAGCACATCCCTTTTTCATTACATTGCATCCACTTTTTCCATCACATTGCGTTCATCACATAAATTATTGCATAAACATTTCATAACCATTTCACATTACCACCTACTGCATAATCATACATAATATGTACAAGAGCATTATAGATAATGCATTGCATTATAAGCATACATACTCATATAACATCATAAAGTCATCTCCCACATTACATTCATTTTGCATTAAACATATTCATACCACTTTGCTTTAACATATCATTTCATATATTACATCACATCACATTAAATGCATCACATACATTACATTATCATTTAGCATGTTTAGGATAATATATTTGTTATTCTAAGCATCTTAAAACCATCTCATTTATATCATCAATACACATCATATAAAACACGACCATTACATTTACATTGCATTATATCATCCATTGATCATCCATATCAATATATAGAACACCTCATAAATAACATCGCAATCATTTTTTACATTTCATTGCATAAATCATTCCATACCATTATAAGCATAATAGGAACATAAAAATCCATTACATGCAAAGCGTACATCCATCCATAATAATTTTATAAGCGTGGTTCACATATCATTTCATGTATACACCATAGATCATCTCCGTATCATTTTTCCTATTACACTTCATATCACATATTATATCATTTGCATCAACATACATAGATCATCATATAAATCATCATCATCATCCATTCATATTACATATCATACAAATCCATCTGCATACCATGAATAAAAAACATAATATAAGATCTATTCATAATGCATACATCATCAAAAAGAAATGCATCTATATATACATCACATCACACCATAACATCATTGCATACCATATAGAAATAGAACCATACATAAATGCATAAATAAATGATACACATCACATCATATCAAAATCATCATCTCATATATATCATCATCAGGTAACTGTCATAGTACAAAATAATTGGATCACTGTACATGTGTGTCAATAAGTACAAAAAGGCCCATCGGGCTATCAAAAAGGAGCCCATAAGGCACAAAAAGTATCATCTCGATCAAAACAAGGTCTACCCGTCATGTCTCCTGCCCTCGCCCCTGTCACCATGACCCTCTACTGGTTTGTGGTTGGTCCGCTGTGAGTAATCTAGGGCCCACTCTGCTCTAGGTACAGCTTGATGATAGTGCATACGGTAATAATCTACCTCCTAGACGACCTCCCTGTAAGATTGAAGGGACATTGTGCTTTGAGAGGAGGAGGCCGCCATGCTCTCCAACTGCTGTCTCCAGCCCATCTCTACGGCGGCCTGTAGCTCTGCGGCCTGCCTCTGTAGAACGATCTGGTCTCTCTCGGCCTTGGCCTGTTCTCTCTCGACCCTGTCCTGATCCCTCTCCCCTGTCAAGGTCTGAACCTAACCCTATAGCTGTGCAATCAGTGCGTCTCTAAGATCTGGCTGCCCTACTGGCTGTGCTCATGCGGGCTACATGTGAGGCTGATCCTCACCCTCGACTCGTGGTGGTGCACCTGCTTGCTCCTGCTGCCTAGCTGACACTTGTTGTTGGTCCTACATCTGAACATCAACCTGACTTCGCTGAGGTGAAACCCTAACCGGCTGATCCTATCATGCACTGTCTCTCCATCCTCGTCCTCTCCCTCTCCCCTCGTCCTCCGTCGAGCGGGGACCGATCCTGGAAGTGTCAACTGTAGGGGAGGCCGGAACCAGTCTCTGTACGCCTGTGTAATGCCTAGATCCGTAGGCCCCTAATCATAAACCCATGGCTGAGCCACCAATTGTCTAAAGTTGTCAACGACCTTAGAAGTAGGAATGTATTGACCACATGAAGCCTGTGACATAGTGCAGGAAAATATGGCCACATAATCATCGTCTAGCCGGTCTTGTAGCTCACCGAACTGGCGCTGGACGTGCCCTGGCAAATATCTCTCCACTATGGTATGCTCCCGCCCCTGCATAAACCAGTCCTGATAGGTACAGAAGATCTGCTCTGCATCGTCGGCCCATCCGCATTGACCAAGGTATGGGCGCCATGTAAAAGCCTGCATCTCATATAGGACTCTCCTCCATTGGGGAATCCCATGCTCGCCCGTATGTGTGAAGGACACACCACCTTTGTAACGCCACATGAGGGGATCATCAAACCCCATCGGTACTACAACGACTCACAGCCGAAGAACTGAAATGTGTTCCCACGCCCATATGTGGAGAAGTGTAACACCTACCCCGAGTGCTCTGCCATCAAGGTAGACGTACTCATGTAAATCTCTGTAGAGTGAAGCAAGAAGAATAGGCCCCCAAACAAAATGAATTGGCCTGTCACGCATCACCATGCGCTCCCAGTAGAGTCCCCAACCAAGACTGAAGTACCAGCCTCATCGATTTGGGGCAGCGAGACCTAAAATGAGAGTTGCAACCAAGCAGAAGGGAGAGGCCAGAGCCTTATGACACTCAAGCTCAATCTGACCCTCGCATTAGATAATGTCCTCTATAGCGAGGATTGTGTGACAAGCATCATGCTCGACATCCATATCAAAAATAATGCACCGACCATGAATCGACAATCTCAGGATGCGCCACACGTCCTCTAAGGTGACAGTGGCCTTGTCGGTAGGAAGGTGGAAAGACGAGGTCTCATTGTGTCATCTCTTGGCAAGCGCTGACATCATCCCAAGATGGATGCGCACAGGTGCTGCGTATACAATGTGCCACAGCCCCATGTCCTGTAATCGATCCTCGTCTCTGTCACTAAGGTCTCACAAGTAACTGAAGAGCTCATGAGACCTGTGCTCTCGGGAATAGAGCTCCCTCGCTGCATCCTACATCAGGAAAGGTCAACGTATTAAAATTTTTGAAAAATTTCATTCCAAGCGTCCAAAAAATCACTCCAGCGTCTCTATTTGTGAAGGCGTCACAATTTGATTTTTTTCAAACTGTGACACTAGGGCACAAAATGCCGAAAGTGCACCACTGCGGTGCACTTTTTTGCCACGCAACACAGTTTAAGAAGATTCTTGTTTGATACTGCATCGCCACATCACACTTTAAAAATGACCCCGCAGGCCATGACATTAGCATTGGAGTTTGGAGTTTATTTCCAAACTCCACCGCCGTGGTGCAATCTAACACCGAGCGGCGCAGTTTGATTTTTGAGCGGCACTATATAGCGCCACTGCAGAATAACTAACTTTAAAAGCAATAAATGAACACAAAAAACAAGAAATAAAGCTCAAGTAAGGATCACTTACTGGTGCCCCAATGTCGGGTGGCTGTTGGTATGTCCGGACTTTGTCAGAAAGGTGCATCGGGAGCTGTCGTTGCGCCATATCGTCAGGAGGTCAGAGCGCAAATCTCAAAATTGCTAGAGGGTTGTGTGTGAAAATGAATTAAAAGTGACCCCTCAGAGCCTTTTTAAGCTTGAAAATTAGGGCTTTTTCACCCTGATTGGCTATCCTACTAGGGTTTTGGACTCTTGAACCTATTTTTGTCCAGTTGAAGCCTGTTTTATTGCGTTTAGACACATTTTTGGCCTCCTCGAGCCTTTTTGAATATGTCAGACACCTTGTCCTCTTTTTTTCGCGAGATCACCCAAAAATCAAATTTTTTGTCCAATCTCTTGAGGAGGCAATATATTGGCATGTTTTCTCTCGCCGAGCAACAGTGGGGCAAGATTTTGAAAACATTTTTTTTTTGGCTTTGATCGAGACCATTTATTCTTTGAACCAACACAACGCTTGCATTGCTTCAAAGAGGGGCAAAATGTAGACACGTAAAATGTACTGATTGACATTGGACATTTGATCCTCACCGCTAACATCGTTTCATCCTGAATCATCCTTCGGTCTAACCATTTAATCAAATACCTTTATCTGATTAAATTCATCAATATTCCTCTCTTAATTAAATAAATCGGTTATCTAATTAAGTCATTCTTTCTCGATAATTAAATTAACCATTTTGATCTAATTATCCTATTTAATTAAATAATTAGTGTTATTTGATTAAATCTCTAAAGTCTATCTATTAAATTAAATAAATTAAAATCTTATTTAGTTTAATCTAACATCATCTTTTTTAATTAAATAAATCAAAAATCTTTATTTAATTAATCTTTTATCACATTCTTCTCGTATTTGATTTAAATAAATCCACAAATTTAAGTCAAATAGGTCACATCATTTAATCCCTCCATTAAATTAATCAACTTGGATTAATTTAATCTCTCCTCATGTCCCATCCTCCATCTTTTACTACTTGCACATGAAAATAGATTTAATTGATTTATTAAATCTCTATTTTCCTTCAACAAGGCATCTTTTAAGGAATATTCCTCAAGTTTGAATTCAAAATCCAAGTGGGATGAGTCCTTCCAACAAGGCATTTACTCTCTCTTACATGTCCTTTGCTTTAAACCAAGTGGCATTCAATGCATTCTTTCTTACCTCTTGCATGTCATCTCAACAATTTCAAAATTCAAATATATGCATTTATTGGCACAATCCTCAAAACTTGCACATCCTCCATCCATTCACAAGTGGACAAGTGGCACTTTTCCATTGGCTAATTCTTAGTCCCACATTGCTCTATTTTTGACATTCATCCATCAATCTCATCTATAAAATGAAGAGCTCGTCCCTCATTTCATCATCCACAATTTGAGTAAACTTACTATGCTCAAATCATTAGCAATTTTCATCTATTATCGTTGAGTTCATAGCTAGGTTATGCAGATTTTTCTATTGGAGCACCCATCAAGCATCAACAAAGTGGATCACTCTTCATCACACATCAATCTTGCATCATAGGAATTGGGAAATGGCCAATTTTCACATCAAATTGGCACCAATTCCCCCATGGGATAAAGAGTTTGCATTTGTTTTCAATAGGATCTAGTTTATTTTCTTGTTCTTTTGTTTCATTCTTGCTTTGTTTCCTATTTCAAACCTTGCTAATGGATTTCATGGGGAATCCTTGTTCTTGCTTGCATTTTATCTTCTAATGTGTTTGTTCATTATGTTTTGCAGGTATTAGGATTGGGGTTCAACAGGTTTGTCATCTCTTGGTTTCATTAGGCATAGCATACAACAGTTAAGTATAATAGTTTAAAATGGTATGACCTTGTGTGGTCAATTTTGGGGGTGTTCTTTGTCATAATCTGGAAAGTTTATTTTAGATATGGGGGCTTTAAAATAGGGTTTGTAATTCTATGAAATCTTGTGCCCCAATGCTCATGGGCTAGCTCTATAATTTTCTTTGCAATATCAATACAATTAGTCTCTTATCTATCAAAAAAAATAAAAATTAATTAATATAATATATTAAATAATTATTATATTATTATTATATTAATTAAATAATTAATTAATATATATTATATTTAAGGTAAGTGCAATTATTCTAATCGTTTATTTATTAAAATAAATGAATTAATAAATATACATATTTATAATAAAATATTACATTAAGATTCAATTAAATTTTTACATTTTATTATTATATTATTACTTTATTATTGGATTGCAAATTAAAGTCTATCATTGATAAAATCTATTTGAACGTAATTTATATATATTAATTTATTATGTTATTAATGATTGGGTTTATTTAGGGTTGATATTTAATTTGCATAAGGTTTATTTTTTAATTATAATTAATGGTTAGGGTTCAATTTGAGTTAGGATATAATAAGGGTTAGGGTTATGATTAGATTTGGGTTATTATTAGGTTAAGATTGGGGATCAAATAGGATTAGTGTAAGGGTTATTATAGTACTTAGTGTTCACTTAAGGTTATGTTTATATTCAAACTTATAATTAGTGTTGGATTTAGAGTTGAGGTGAGGATTAGGGTTAGAGTTATAATTAGTTTTAGTCTTGGTGGTTGAAATATTGTCAGTGTTATGTTTAGGGTTATGGGTAGGGTTAGGTTTAGGGTTGATGTTTGGGATAGAGTTAAGTTTATGGTTGTATGTTTTCCAATTTTAATTTTGTATAAAAACTTGAGGTTATAAAAAAAACATGGATAGGTACTTTTGTGACATAGAATATTGATTAATAATTAGGGTTGGTATTGGTTATAAAGTGAACTAGTTTCCATTGTATATACTTAAAATTTAACTTATTTTGAAAGTAAAACAATAATGAAAGATAATGATAATAATAATCTATAATATTGTATTTGTGTAATCTATTTGTAATTTTTAGAAATCAATATTATTATAGGTCAAACAAAGTAGAATAAATTTAATTTATACAAATGCTAATTGCATTAAATCCATAAGCTTGTTTTTTACATTAGTGATTTTCTAAAGATTTGAGTCTATTTTCTTTTATTTTTCTTCTTGTGATTTGCTTTCCTTTCTTTAGTTTTTCATATTTGTCATATGTGAATGGTGGCATAATTTTTAGTCTTTGTAAATACTTAACATGGGAAATTGTTACAAATTTCAATTTTGTTCTTACAGTTGGTCCTATATCAACGGTGGTTTTTTCAAAAGTCAAACCTTGTGATTTGTATATTGGTAATGTCCAAACCAATCATAATGGTATTTGTATTGAGCTACCTCTTTATAATATTGTGATTGGAACTATAAACGGACGCCAATCGTTGAATGATATTCCTAAGTAACTGTCGAATTGAACCAATACATATGTTGGTGGTGGAGATGGTCCAATTACAAGTATATATACAATATCTTGAACATATCTTAGAGCTCCATTTACAAGATTTGTTTTTATCCATATGTTTGATGTTAACATAACGTACTCAATAATAATTTTATATCAAGTTCATTATTTGTAGCTCCTTCTTTCCACAAATATTTCTATTTTTTGTTGTAATGTTGCATGCAACTGGATTTCTCAATGAGTATATTGTTTTCCTATTGTATATACATAAAGTGTGTGTGTGTGTATATATACATGTCGTTATCCAATGATACTCCCATACATAAGGGTTATCCGTTCATGAGCATGTGTAGGTACATTTACCTACGTATACTCATCCACACATATACTCACATGTATGAGTAATCTTGGACATGTACGTATTTTCATTCTATGTATACACATCATCGACCAATATACTCCAATAAGAACACACAAAGAACTCTCACTCGATATAAAGACTCAATCATATAACCTTAGTCAAAATACTCATAGAACAAGATCATAAACCAATACAAAACATTCACAACCAAGGCAGAAGGTTACTTACCATTTACCCAAACTGACTTGACTCAATTTAGACCAACTAGGGTGTGAGTGTGTGTATGCTCAACTAGGTTCATCAGGGTTAGCAAACCAAGTTCTTCTCCTAAGTGATACTCCCCCTCTCTTCTGGAGGTTCAAGCCTGTTCCTGCATCCAAATTTGTACATCATAATAATAGTTAGCCGGTAATAATACAATCGTATGCATCATATATTTCATTGTTAGAGTCATTATAAAATATCAACTTGAATTAAACATTAATTCATCATATTCCATCAAGATTCGTATGTAAAAAACAATCATAAATATTTATATATTAAAGCATTTTTAACCCATCAAGGTAAAAGCAAATAGGTAATAACACAATGGGGTGTAACAAGGGGATATGTTACACCCCATTGTGATATTACCAATTACTGTTACTTTTTTATGAGTTAAAATGTTAATAAATGCATATGCTTTTGTATATTTTTCAATGAAATGAGATAAATGAATGTGCAATGTAATGTGAATGCTTTAAATGCTTTGATGATGAAAATGGTATATGGTGAATATGAATGTTATGTTATTGGCTAACTTCTTTTGTGATGCACTAAGTTGGATGCAGGAAAGAATCGAGCTCTCTAGTAAGAGAGGGGGAGTATCACCCAGGAGAGGAGTTTGGTTTGGTAACCACTAATGTACCTACTTGAGCTATCACACACCCACGTCCTAGTTATTCAAGTTAAGTCAAGTCAGTTCAAGATTCAGTAAGTAAACCCTTGGCCATAGTTTTTGGGATAACTGTAATGGTTGTGTGTTTGTGTTTGAATTAAAGTGTCTGAATATCTGTATTGGGTATATGTTCTTCTTTGTGTATTATATATATATATATATATATGTATATATTGATTGATATGTATATACATTAAATGTATATATGTATATATGTGATAACTCATGCATATGAGCATATACACGTGTGTGCATATGTAGGTAGAAATACTTACATATACTCATACACGGATATCGAATATGCATGGGAAATTGATTATACACTTTATATAGTATATATACTTCGATATATATATATATATGTTTATTATAAGATGTTAAAATAATGATGTATATGAATATATTAATATATATGTACAAACATACACATATATTAATATATACATGAATATGTAAATATATGTATATAATTGGCAATTGATTGATTTTAATATCCACGCTAATACATATATATATTATAATGGTAAAATATATATATTGTTAAATATATTCAATGATATGAAAAGATATTGAATCACATATATAATGCGAAGTAAATAAGCAAGTTTAAACCAAACATTACACATATATCATGCAAACAAAATAAACAACGTTTAAACCAAATGGTACACATGAGTTATGCAATACTATGAACATGGTATAAGCTATGAATAATCATAAACAAGTGCATAAAGTGAGTTGATGAGAATGCAAAGTATATGAAATAAAGTTGAAAGTGTATTGTTGTGTCATGTAATTAGGGAATGCACTTAAACGATAAAGTTATTGTGTAAAATAAAATCCATGCATAGCTTTTGTAAGGTGTTGGACTTAGTCAAAGCCATGATATGGCATAAGGAAAAAATAGTGTTTTGTATTAGTCTGGCTACCACCATTCTAGGCGCCATGAGTAGATATTTGACATGAAAAGAACCATGCTGAGTGATAGAAAGTTGTAAGGAAACCATAGTAGATGCTCCAACTTAGTAAATTTAATGCAAGTTGGCTAGAAAGTGGTGCCTCAACCATGAATAAAAAGCTGATTTCATTTGGACCGTAAATGTGTTTGAATTATGATTCTTTTAGCTACCATATTTCAACCAATTCTGCTTAGTCGACCTATTTAGAGAAGGATTTGGTTTTGGATTTATGTTATCAGTTTTAGAGGTGTCAATAGGATGGAAAAGGTGGCGATTTGAGGAGCTAAACTATAGCATTAATTTTCTCATTGTTTAGTATGAATAGAGGGCAACCTCTTAGCCTTCGCTATTAATTCATTCATTCATTTTGAAATTCATTTGTTTCCATTCTACTACAATTTTTCTTGTGCAAGTAGTGTTGGTTGCAAGTAGTGAGGAGTGAGAGATTTCTTGAGTGTTTGTGAATTATTTGTTGAGAGTTTTGAGTGTTGGGAAAGAGGCTAGAATTGGAGAAAAATTGAAGGTAGAAGGAGTAGCCAGCGAAGTCATTGGAGTTAAGCTTTGAGAACAATTTCTCCATTGGAAGTGAAATTTCCAAGCGTGCTAGTCTTTCATATTTTGTTCCATTGGTTGTCATGTTTGCAAGTGCTTGAGGAACTAGTGATTTCATTTTATATAAAGTTTTCTTATATGTTGAAAGGTGAAATCTTACTAGATTGAATATGCATATATTTATTATATAGAAGCATGTGATTGTATATGTTAAACAAAGGTAACTAGATTATATTATAATATCCAAGTTATCATAAGTCAAATGTATGATAGCATTAATTGTAATGATTGGGGAAAATGGTAATATATAGATGTACTATGTGGGGAATGCCAATTTGTGATGTTATGTAAACATGTATATGAAATGAGGTTTATTCCTAGGATTAGGATAAACTGAGGTTGGGAGTAACCTAGTTGGTTAGTTGGATCACTTGATTGTACATTACCTTTTGGGATGGAATCATGTTATGGAATAAATCTCGTAAAGAGTTAGTATGGTCATGTTGTTTACCAAATCGTGCAAAAGGGTGGGTGAGCATACAACGTCCACTTCATAGAAGTGAGACACCACTCCTTCAAAAGTGAGTTTGATATGTAAAGATCAAATCTTTGGCCAAAGTAGTGTAAGTTGCCACTGCATACACTGTCGGTTTATTGTAAACCAAGATTGCATAACTAGGCTGTGAATGTCATGCATGTAGGTTGGTATCCATTGTATGGTAAACTCTAGATATGTAGGACACAACACCATGCTTACGTAGGCTATTATTATTATGAGTGTTACTAGACCAATCTCTTCGTTGAAGGGTAGGGCCATCTTACCAGTTAGGTAGATGTGGGGGGGACTGTAGTAAGTCCGTGGTTGGAGGAAAAGCACTCGGGTGATACTCTCCCTCATGCAATTGGTAGCCAAAATTTGAGGATGTATGCCTAGGAAGGGACATCTGGACCATTTGTACTTTGTTTCATTGATCTCTTGAAAGCTCTATATGTAATCAAGATCTTGTATCTTTATGGAAAATGTAGTTGAAAAATGTAATCATTACTTAGGATTTTGTAATATTACTTTATTAATGTAATGAAAATTCGAAATGGGTTTATTTTAAATATGCATCTTGTTATTGAAATGGGAAAATATAGAACAAAAAATTATTACTATGTGATGGTAAACTTAAACTATTCACATATGGGTTAAAACTTAGGTGAAAACAATAGGTAAAACATTAGACTTGTTACAAATGATTCCAAGTATTTCATAGTCTACAAGTGGACAAAAGGAGAAATTCCAAACATTTTTCATGTCTCATCATGTTTGAAAACTATCCCTTCTAAAGATTTTTTTTTTTGATACTCAGGAGGTATCTCCAACCAAGGCCCAACGATTCCCACCATACCTTGCCTTGGGCTTACTTTTTGAAAACTATCCCTTCTAAAGATATTACTAACATATTTGAGTCCTTTGGAGTGAGATTCTATTGTACCTACCTTTTTTCAATATTCCTAATGAAATTTGGTCATGTGTGCAAGAAATTATTACTCATTGGGAAAGAATGGTTGTCACCTCCCATACATGGCATGTTGATCACGCACCACCAAAATTAAATACTTTTAACGACAACAAACTTATGTCTAATGGATTAGAAGAGAGAGAATGCCACAATGTAAATAAGTGATAGCCCTTATAGTGTCTTCACCCAACCGATGATATTGTTGTTGACGAGCTCTAAGACATGCTTTGATGTTAACACTTTGACACAAGCCATAATTGGGTTGCTAATACAATTGTTCCTTCCTTGATGAAGAATACTATTGAATTTATTAACTATAATCAAATGTTCAACATACTAGGTCAAATAGTTTGAAACCAACTCATGTATCATAAAGAACAATCTTTCTTTTGATCAACAAAATGATTTCAACATTATTGTGATCTATTCTTCTTAGACTAGAATGCAACCATCACTTCAAATGATCATAAAAGGAAATATAGGAATACAAAAATAATACATGATTATAACATTTTAGATAACACTCTACAAAAATCTATCCCATGTACAAACACCATTTATTTTTCTTGCCCCAACAAGTATGGTTGCTTCAACATCAATGCATCAATCATTCATTTTTTACTTCACATACACATAAAGTCACAATCCCTTTTCAAGGTTAAGCTCTATCAAGTTTCTAAAAAATCATGCATTTCATTTGTTACATTCTAATTGATGAAATGAGCTTCACTACACCAAAATTGTTAGAATGAATTGACAATAGGTTGTGGGAGGCATTTCTATATCACAATAAAATTCTATTTGATGGTTGTGTGCTTTTTAGCAACCTCAGATAATTGCCACTATTTTTGGACATTCCAACATATGTTGTATCATTAAATGGGACAACACTTTGGGGAAGCTTTCAAATAATGGTCATAATGGACATAATTTTTGACAAAATGGGGTTTAACTTAACCAAATCAAATTCGACATCCTTTTTAAAGATATAAGGAATGTTGAGATGATATAGATAGATTGACAACTCCTCACAACACACACCAATACCTATCAATTTGGAAACAAACAAGATACATTTTGTTTGCCGGTACATTGGTATGCAACAAATGATTTGGTTGCAACACATAATAAAAATATTAAAATCAATGACCACACTAGTAGCATGTTGTATTGTTGAACAAAAAAGTGGCATAGTGAATTCAATTTCAAATGATTAAAATAAAATACAAGGTGTTATTGTTCATCAAATAACAAGCTATGCTAAATACAATCTTGCAAGTTATTGTTGGATTTGTAAATGGTGTACTTAGTGAAGTGATTCTTATCATCCACAAAAATAAAAGTAGGTCACTTGATCTACCTCTCTTTATTTTTGTGAACTTTCAATGTTAGATTGAACTTGCATGAAACAAATAAGAAACATAAATAGTTCAAATTGTTCTAGTCACACTTGATATTTGTCAATAAATCCGCCTAAAATGGCTTGGGCATTGATGATCCACAAAGCATGAGCTCTAACTATAAATAGAGAAATAATAGATATTAGAAACACAAATCATTAGGGACCCACCTTCACAGTAGTTTAAATAATTCAAAGATTGTTAAATCTAAGAATATCCCCTACATTCTAATTTCAAATATATGTATCCATGGATAGAAATATGCATGTAATCCTATGTAAACAAGAAGAAAGCCATCTCAAAAAAATGCCTAAATTATTTTCCTAAAAATCCAAATTACTATATCTCACTTTAATTTTTTTCCCAAAAGCCAATTTGACTATATCTCATTTTAAAAGGATTTTGAATTTATATTCAAACTTTATCTATAAAATTAAAAATAATTTTTCTCCAATTCAACAATACAAATTTTATAATCTACACTAAATAAAAAGTTATACATGATTAGCTGATAGGCTATATATTGTGTGCATGTTTAGTCGAAACCTGTCTCACGCTCTCGTCAAACCGCTTATCTAGGTTGTTTGATCACTTTAGAGGTAAACTCTACTTGCAACATTAACTTCACAGTAGACTTACCTCCAACAAAATGAAATTTTATCGCTGCATTTAATAGGCCAGATGACCAAACCTTTTGGGAGAGTATGAAATCAAATGCATAGATTTTTAATAACTGCACACTATCCTTCTCTGAAGATTTTGTTTTCGCTGGCAGTCCTTCATATATTCAACTGGCAATTGCATTTATTCATTTTGCACTGCTTGACACTCACTATTTTTACTTTTTCCATCGCCTCTACTTTTCTACAAATAGAATGCTTTCTATAAGAAAAACAAAATACCTGACAATTTGCTACATTTAAGAAGAATTTGTAGCAGACAAGGATTGTTGAAGAAGAACAAATAGCAAAGAATTTATAGCCCATTCAAGAAAAAATAACAGTATGTTTAATATATATACATTATGCTTACTATTTTTTACTATTCAGTATTTAGTATTTTTTTTTTGTATTTTAAATTATGTTTACTGCATAATTGTAGATATTTACCATACTAGTTGCACCTTAGTTAGCGTAATATATGCATTTGTTACTAATTTAATTCTTTCCATCTAGATTTCTCTATTTACTGTCACTCTGTATTTTAAATTTAAAATATAGTATTAGCAACCCGTATAAACCTAGGGTTTGCAGAGTTTAATATGGGGCAAAAAGAATAAAAACACTAAACAAAGAAAACATGATTTAATTGAAGAACTTAGCGATTAGTGGTTAGCTAATTCTAGTCCTTTAAGGGTTTGCAATTTTTCTTCTCTTTCAAAGATCTCCTTCCAAAAACTCCCCAACTAAGATGTAGAGCTAATTCCAAAAAAAAAAAAAACTTGAAAAACTAAGATGTTAAACCTGAAAAACTTGTCCCTCATTCAAAAAACACCCACATATCTCACATAAATAACTTAACAATCTAAAGCAAAAGCAAATAGGATGATTTAGGAAATGAAGAGGGGAAAGGGATATTTTTAGCTACTAAAAGTTCAAAATA
Source organism: Sequoia sempervirens (assembly GCA_007258455.2). Taxonomy (NCBI): domain Eukaryota; kingdom Viridiplantae; phylum Streptophyta; class Pinopsida; order Cupressales; family Cupressaceae; genus Sequoia; species Sequoia sempervirens. The sequence goes on along the minus strand of VDFB02335820.1, from coordinate 26,191 downwards.
AATAGATACTAACAAATAATCAAATGTGCCATTCAGGGCTTTGCAGGCCTTCAGGGAGGAACTTAAAGAAGAACAAAAGAACAATCCTGATAGGAACAAAAACATAGAGGTGGTAATTGTGCTTATGGAGGGATAGAACAATAGGGCTCCTGGTCTTTCATGGGAGGAGATGGATGCTGCAGAGACTTTGGTGTCTTTTGGTGATTCAAGCTACCTAGTTCAGACTTCTTAAGACTGTGTCATGACTTCTCCTTTTGGATCTTTTTGGTTAATATGAGGCGTATGTATAGGTGCATATATGTAATTATTGAACAGTGATATACTTGTAAGTTTTGGGTGGTGACTTGGTTCTATTTTTTATTGTACATTCTATTAGCTCATGAGGGTGTCGGGTATGTACATTTTGTAAGTTGGGGCAGTAGGATATGATAGCCTTTGCATGGCTTCTTGGATACTGGTACTGATGATTTATCTTTGAACTTATTGTAATGATCTCTCTATATTTAATACAAAAAAATGTGCCATTCATTTTAAACCAGTTGCTTGAGTAATGCATCGACTATTTTCAATGCCTCATCTTGAAGCTCGTTTAGGCGTTGCTTAGTGTTATTTCACCCCTGCACACAAATAAACCAAAAACCATTCTAAGTGAAGAACATATACTTGAGGAAACAATGGATTTTAGCTCCGCTCAAACTACTCCTACCTGTCCTGGGATGATGTAGTTTCTCTATGGCATCCAAACTGTAGAAAACCACGAGGAGGGTAAAATAAAATATGAGATAGAAAAATCAAGGGTTTGGTTTGGCAACATGTAGGTTTTTCTCATGCCACATAGAAAGTCATGGCATTATTTTGCTATGGTAAATACAATTGGCAATAGCAAAAATAATTTTGTTTTTTATGCCTGGACTTTGCTTCCACATTCTTTATGATTATCAAATCTCATTCATTGTATTCTTTAGACCACATTATTTAAAACATTTTGTTAGATAGTTCACATGCCTTACCTATGCCTCCACTTTTTTTTTGAAGTGTACAACATCTTTAGTTTTTGAAAAACGTGTAATAAGTTTAAATGAAATTAGTGCACTCTGCCAAAAATGTCTCTCTCCTACTTGCTCTATCTGCTCCACTAGATAGGTTTGCTTCCATAATGTTTAAACTCTAAATTGCTTGAAGACTCAGTTTTTTGTTGTTTCTAATTAATGCCAAAAAAAAAGCTTTAAATGTCAAGGAACACAAAAGGACTTGGCCATGGTCATATCTGTACTCAAGTTTAAGGGCCTAACAAACACAACAAACCATAACTTTAATTTAGAAGGGATATCCACGATAAATTTGGAAGAATTGGTGGTGAATAAGTCAATCTTTAAATGGATGGTAAATAGGTTTCACCAATCCAAAAAAGGAGGTTTCTTTTGGTCATATTTTCATTATGAAATAAAATTTATCACACATGCTGACACACAATACTCAACTAAAATACTCTTTGTTTAAAATGTTGATGATAAAATCTATAATAATTTTTTGCAATTTCTTATCATTTCAAAATTGTCAAAGCTACAGTTTAAAATAGGGCTCTCTTTGGCTATCTTCATCCCTTAAAAAAATAATATTTTTATTATAAATGTTTGTGATTTAGTTATCTATGTCAAAAATACTTTTATATTATTTATTATATATTTATTTATATTATAGATTATATTATATAATTTAAAGTAATAATATATAATAGTGTATATTTTATATGATAATATTTATCATTTATATTTCATATATTATAACCTATAATATAATACTTATTATATGTTTAAATTGTATTCAACTTATTAATTCATAATAAATCTCATTTAACTTATAGTAGATATTTATATTTATATTATAATTATATTACATAATATATAATACAATATAATATATATTATTTTATTTATTGTTTTGATTCTATATTACTATATATAATATTATATTATATAATGAAAATAAATGTATTTGCTCATTTTTTGAAACCTAAAAAAAAATTACTTTATAATTTATCTTTCAAATATCTAAATTATTTTATATAACTTACAAATTTGTCACTATTATATGTTTTAAAAAATATTTATGACAAAAATATATTATGAACAATATCCCTAAAATCATATATTCATATACATCCTATAGTGTTAATACTTTATTTTCATATTATCTTCTTCATTGTTCTCTTTGTATCATTAAAATATCTCACTTTTCTACCATTAATACAGATGCTAAATACCTTTAATTTCTTCCTTTTATAATGTTGAAGATTCTCTTTCTTTATGATATTTATTACCTTAATACTTTATTTAAGCACACTATAGTGAATTTCATGCTAATTAAATGCTACACAACACATTCATATTATTATTAATTTTAACTTATTTAAATGGAAGGTCTTAATACATTTATATATCAACAAATGGCATTTTTGTATATTGCCATTTAAACATGCTTTATATTGAATATATTTTCGATACAAGTTTTGTTACTCTTCTATTTATTAATTTTCTTAAATCAATTTATCTATTTTTTATATAATCTAATGCAAATTATTCTACACATTACATGTTTTTCACTCTTACTTGAATACTTCAATCTCTATATACTTTTATCGTTTAGATAATACCAGCGTTGCATTTGTGGTGTGGGTCTACTAACTTTTTTTTTCACTGTGTAGGAACATAAAAAAAAAAAGACAAGAAAAAAAGCATGTGCCAAATCATTCCATATTCCATACTAGTAGATGGAATCATCAAATACAAAATTACCACAAGTTGAAATCTCTCAAATCTTTCGTGAGACATCTTGTAAAATTTTTGCAAATCACAATTAAACTTGTTGCAAATATTTTTCATTCAGTTTCCAATCTCCAAATATGTATTACAAACATTTTGTATATAATGCAAACAACAATATATATATTTTACACTACTCTTCCTTTCCATGTTTACTTCTATATATTTTTCTATCGACCTAACCCTTGCACCCCTCATACAAGTGCTAATTTATAAAACAAAATCCATATAATAAATATCATATTTAACAGAAAAATAATTTAAAAATAAGAAAATTATTTCCCTCTAACAAGGTGCCCATCAAACCTATGGTTTAAGGCAAGATTAGTTCTGCCGTTCTTAACTCCTTATAGTCTTGCAATTCCAGGCAGAAGTCTTTTCTGTAATCAGAGTAGTTGCCGTGATATTGCGGCTTCATAATTGGCGAGGTGAGTATTGGCTTCATTCTTTTAGCCAAAAAAATAAAGAATCATTGCTTTAGTGTGGTAAGTTAGAAGTTTTTGAATTCATTAACCGTATTGGATTCCAATGCTTTCTGATGTCTTTGGATGAGTACGTTGTCATTTGAGCAAGATATCAAATGAATTTTTGGTTCGGAGATTAATATATTTCTTATACGTCTGGAGGTGGGGAGCATTTATTAGGGTTCGGAATTTTTGTTGGGCTAGGGTTTAAGGTATCTGTAAATTGAGAGAGAGATCCCACCGAATAAAGCTTAGGAGCAAAGAAAAACATTGGTAGGTTTTAGCGTCACAGCAAACTCTGGGGTATGCCATTCTTTTTCCTATTGGGCTTGCTTTTCATTTATTTTGCATTGGGTTTAACTGTTGAAGAAACAATCTGTGTTTTATTTGGATTAGAGTAATTGGGCGTTAGCTTAATCAACTAGGAGAATTTACTATTTTGGAAGTATAGCGTGATAGCATAACGGTCACATCCATAAGATGCAGGTTTGGTTTAGTTGGGAGTCGTGTTCAGGCTTTTCGAAGCCAAAAAAGCCAACTAAGACTTCTTCCTTAATTGCCATTTGGCTGCTATGTGATAGATTTCGTCTGAACAAGGACTATCAATAAGATCTTCATCCGTCAAAAAATTTAGTGGCATGGTATTTCTGCAGAAATGTGGTGGCCAGAGTTTTGTTCTTTTCAGTTCAATTTGTTTGAAGATGGGAAGAACTCGGGCAATTGAAAAAAAGAGATGGGATTAGAAGAATAACAAAAAACTATAAAGGATTTTGTTATTTCAAAAACTTTGACGTAGATGGTTCTTTCAGTTTTGGGACTCGGGAGTATTACGCTGGTCTAGTGAGAGTAAGGTTCCCATTTCAAACCCATCAGGTACCTGCACAAACACAGATTGTGAGAAAAATGGAGGGAGCATTTGATTACAGTGAGAACTGACCAGCGATGAAAATGGTAACCTTGTATGATTGCAACGTACAATGTTTGGTTCTGACTCCCTCCCCAGTTATACAAGGGTGAACACTTTTTGATAGATAAACAGGTTTACAGGTCTCTGAAAAAAAAATTGCCTAAAAGAAAAAGCATTAACATTGTTTTTTTTCCTCTTGAAAATCCATTTGATTGGCATGCCAAATGGCAGAAAACAAGTTTAAGTACAAGACTAACAAGTTCACTGCTTCTATAATTAAAACAAAATAAGGGCTGCAGATGAGATTCGTTAAATTCAGTCTCAGTCTCAATAAAATCTGGGCATTACAGATCTTGCATGTGATGTTTTAGTATTATGGTATCGATACCAACCATGCAAATACATGCTCAATTTTGACTGTAGCACGATTGGTTGTACCGTGTCAAATGAAACATAAGTCATTCAATTAAGCTTCCTCCAAAACTTGCCTAATGATGTTCTTGTAGCATTACATATGGCGCATGCTGATGGTCAAGAGGTCAAATTATGTTTGTTAGACTCTCCATAACATGCTGAAAATCTGTCCTAAAATTTCCCAATGCTTCCAAATGGGCATAGGACTTTCTTTTTTTAAATATCAGGTGCTCGGTATCCATTCTCTTTGCCATTGTCTCTCTATTATGCCTCTCTGGAGAATGTAGTTGTTCAGGACGTTGGTTTGATTATACCTAGCTAAATTTGTAATCTCCTATCAGGCAAGCATAAAATAAATAATTCACTCCAGGACTACATCCTGAACCAGACAAAATTTTATATTTTGTCAATGAAAAAGTTGTTGATTTTGTGTAACAATTTCAAATGTGATGTGTTTTAGTAAATTCTGCTTGTGGGTTTGTTTAACCCAAAATTTGTTATAAGGTTGAATGGATGATTGGCATTGACTGTTAAATGTTCCCCATTGGGTGTTTTCTTGACAGAAATGGATGGAAAGAAGCGAAGTCATCAAGAGTCTGAGGACTCTGATGCCCCAGAGATTGGAGAAGAAGATGTTGTTAAACTGATAGAGCCTTTTACTCGGGAACAACTTTTTGAGATTGTAAAACATGCTGCTGTGAGGCATCTTGATATTTTGGAAGAGACAAGGAAGATTGCAGATAGGGATATATCTCGAAGAAAAATATTTGTTAGAGGATTGGGTAATGATACCACTGCAGAGGTAGTCAAATCTGTCTTCAGTCAGCATGGAGAGGTTGAGGATTTGAATGTTGTTGTTGACAAGGCCTCCGGTAAGAATAAAGGATATGGATTTATTATATATGCTCATGTTGAAGGTGCTTTGGAGGCACTAAAAGAACCCAGCAAGAAAATAGATGGAAGAATGACTGTTAGTAATCTAGCTGCTGTTGGAAACCCACAATTACAACAGCTGCAACAACAGCAACAACAGATACAACAACTGCAACAACTTCAACAATTCCAACAATTTCAACCTGTTCTGCCCATTCAGCCTGTTGTACCTATTCAAACCATGCAGCAGCCCATTCAGTCTATGCAGCACCCTATCCAGTCCATGCAGCAGTCTATCCAGTCCATGCAGCAGCCCATTCAGCCCATGCAGCAGCCCATACAGCCCATTCAGCCAATGCAGCAGCCCATTCAGCCAATGCAGCAGCCCATACAGTCTATGCAACAGCCTATTCAGCCCGTACAGCAGCGTATGCAGACTGTCCAATCCACTCCTTCAGATGTAGCACTTAGGAGAATCTATATACATAATGTTCCTACAGACATGGAACCTGCCAAATTGCTTAACTTTTTTTCCCAGTATGGAGACATTGAAGAAGGGCCACTTGGTTATGATAAGATAACTGGAAAGTGCAAAGGATATGCACTATTTGTATACAAGACGATTGAAGCGACCAAAAAAGCTGCAGAGGATCCTGTAAAGTCAATAGATGGCAATCAATTATTTTGTAAATTGCACACTGATGGACAGAAGCAAAAAGGTGCAACAGCAATTTCAGGACAAACTCTTTCTGATTCACATTCCACGGGCAATTTAAAGCCAGCATCTCTGGATTCTTCTGTGCCATATGGTGGATTTGGCCATGGGTTGGTAAATCCATCTCCTGTGGCACATCAAGCTGTTGTTGCCAATTCATCTGCATTAGCAGCTGCGGCTGTAAGTAATTATGGCTTGAATGATGCAGCATTTCCAAGTTTGTCAAGAGATCTGGTTGCAGCAAGCCTCCCTTATCATTCATTGAATTCTTCAGTGCAGCCATCATTAGGCTGTGAACTTCTTCTACAAGGCCTTTCTGGTCGTGCGCCTTTGGGTACAGGTGGTTATGGTGTTAATACATATGGATCTTCGGGGTATAATAGTATTGGAGGTGCATCGTCGCTCTATGGCATTCCTTCAAGTTCGTCTGTTGCTCAAAATGCTTCATATGAAGGAGCTAGTCAATATGCCCTAGCCCTTGCATCCTATCAAAATCAACATCCAGGAGCATCACCACCATTAAGAGTTCCTCCAGGAGGGACCCTCCCAGGAATGCGGTCTTACTACCCATCCTAGGTTTGTCTTTCTTTTTCCTAATTCTTCCTCCACCTATATATTATTTTAGTTTCAACTACCAGGGTTTACAAATATAACACTTAATTGGTTTTTTAAATGCCCTATAATTTATTGTTTGGCAAGGATGAACTTTCATTTCTTTCTTTTTTGTTTCAGATTTGCCATCTCTGGTTTTGTTTTTTAAATTTATTTCTATAAATCCTCTAGTGTCTTTAACTTGTGAATTTGCTTGCATGATTCATTATGCCTTGCTTTTATTATTTGGAGAGTTATTGTTTGTGCATATGAGTATGAGTATGGCGCATGGTGCAAGGTAGCACATTGTCTGACATCGAATATAGTAAAAACTAAGGTATTTTCAAGCAAGAAGCCACTGACTGAGAATGGCTTAGTTTGTGGCAAACATATCAGAAGTACGATTATGATACATAAATACAGTGTCAGATGTGGCATACATGCATTTGTTAAAGATCTAATGAGCAGGTCAGTAACCAGTGACCACATTTTGGCATTATAATTTGTTCATTGTATTTCTAGGTCACAGTTTATTCTTGTCGCCTTGTTCTTTTGTTGTTATGCAGTGTCCAAGATTGGAGTTAATCATGGGAGCTCAGGTGGTGTTCAGCTTTAACCCACAACTTAGATTTTTATGATTCATTCTTCCATTGATGACAATTTTATTTTGCATTTTTATTTGAACTAATTCTTTTCTGTAGTTCAGGTGCTAATTGAGCATTAATTACTTTTTTTTTTACTTTATTTGTTTTTTGTTGCCTATTCTGGTTGGTTATGGTGGGTGCCTTTAATGCGGTGTGGGGTAAGCTTGAATCACATCCTTTTAATTTGTAAGCATGGTTATGCTCAAACTTATCACATTATTATTACAACACAACCCTGCCATATATCTATTAGAGTTGTGGGCTGCCTTATGTTGTGAGGAAATTTGCATGTGTAATACTTTTACAAGGATACCCTGTTATCATTATGTCTCAAACCCTTGGACAACAGTGTATATAGCTACAAAGTGGCACATGATATTTTGGTTGCGGGGACAAGAAAACATCTTCACTTTAACTTGCATATATGCTGTTCAAATTTTTAACCATCAGGTCTTGACCTCCCCAAGCTCAAGAATTAACTGGGCTTTGCCAATCCAACCACCCCTGCTGTGCTTCAACTTGTTTTTGTTGTTGATGTATCTTTTGTGTTGCTTTTTTAATCTGTTTTCCTGTATTTCTTATTGGTTCTCTGTGTTTAATAGTTTAAGCAAAAATATACCTCATCATTGCTACCTCAGAACCTTGCCACAGATCTGTTGGAGATATGGGCGACCTTATTGCAGTGAGGTTTTGAATCTTTGTATCATGTTCTTACAAATACCTCCTATTATCAGACACCCCAAGCCCTTGGACAACATTATAAATCTCTACTTAATGGCACATGAGAACCCCTCTTCGTGAACAAGAGGACAGTATTTGTTATGGTTGTGGCATTCTATAATATTAGCTCCATGAGAGATTATTCTTGGGATACAAGGATTGGAGCTTTACTGCACGAGTATGATTACTCTTACGTGGTATCCAAAGATTTTTAGTTTTTTTGACTGGATTATGACATTTTTTTGAAATAATTTGTCAGTTCATCCGGGTTTACAGCAGGTTGTTTTCACAAGTTTATGGGTAAATTTCTATGTATGAGATAGGGCTAGATATCAATCAGTTTCTCAAGTCACTTTTGTCGTCCATCTTTTGAAGATTGAATTCAGTTTGTGTCTTTGCTTTACTTTCATGTGTAAGTGCAAGTTCTGTAAAGGGAGCTAGCGCCAGGTGCCACATAGCTCAGTGATGACTTGAATCTGTAGTTAATGCAAGGTGTCAGATCATGAATATTTATATAGGGGCAAACCTCCAGATGTGCATATGTGAAATTGATCACCAAAATGCCATATGCATATGCAGTTTATCTGTTACCATTGACTTTCAGGCTAGAATCATTGTACACAACTGTTTTTTCTATTGTTTCTCTGAAGTTTGCAATATTTCTTAATACCCAACTTCTACTCTTGTTGTCTATAACTATTCAATCATGACCACAGTGTCTTTCCTCCAATGCTGACTTATACCACTCAAGAGTTGATAGTGCAATTACATTTATATGTCTATCTTGAATAATTAAGTATTATTATTTTTGTGTTTTTGGTTGCCCATTTTTGCATCCATTTTTATTTCTGAATGAATTCTGCTTTAGATAAGATGTTTACATATTTTTGTCAATATGTCTGTACAACTTATCCATATCCAGTTCTTGTAAATATTTAAGCAAGCATCTCCTAAGGTGCTTTTGAATTACAGGTTTCATGCTTACATTCTGCAGGGATCAGCCACAATGATTGAGATCACATGGTTTACAAGCCATATTGTCACTTGATGTTTGGCTTGTTTTCCCATTCCAGGCCACATGACTCCTGGGCTTGTGTGCCGAGCCTCTGTGAATAATGTGGCTACTTTATTGTTGCAAGAGCGGATTTCTCTCAAGAATACTGAATACTGATTATAGATATTCCAATTATTGGGGTATCTAAAAACATCTAGTTTTTTTGTTTGTGTGATTTTACAAATTTATTATTTTGTTTTCTTAATGATCCCCTTTTGCTTCGTGTAGCTTTTGCTTTCTGACATAAGATTACAATGTGGGAGCAGCAGTTTTGCTGTTACAATTTCTGTTTTTGTAAACTGAAAATTTGAAACATTACTGTGATTTTATTGTTCATTTGTGTTCATGAACGAACTGTGCAAATGATTTTATTTGACATCAATTGTGATCGACATGGTTGGCAGATAGCAATCATTTACAAATGAGAGTGGGGAGCTGTTTTTGACGGTTGAAAAATGGCATTAGTCATGACGTATACTAAGGAGATCTCCAGCTTCTAGGTTTTGCAGGATTTTTTAATGACCGCTTTTGGTTGAAGATTGAGGCTTGATCTTAATCTAATCAAGAGTTGTCATGTGCAAATTTACTACTTTTTTGTGAACTACTTGTTTATGGTGATTTCAGCACTAGATATGCAGACGTTTTTCTTTTAGGAACTGTATTGACTCCTTGGTGTTTCATGCCCAAGGAGCTAAATTACAGTTGATAGACATTTTTTTGGACTGTTTTCATTGAATATTTGGAATTACAGAAAATCTCACAAATGATTTGTGGCTATGTGTATTCTACTTTAGATCTTGTCTTTTGGAGGACAGATTGCATCCTGGTAAATGAATAGACCTAATAATATTGGTTCTCTAGTTCTTTTCTCCTCGTTTTCATCTCTCCTGAACAAATACTGAATTCAACACTATATAGAATAATCATTTTGATTTTTACGTTCTACCAAAGTCATTATTGGCAATTAGATGTGACCATTTTTGTAGAAGAGAATTTCATGTTAAGAATTCAAGCTTTCCATCATGAAACTATCAACAAATACGAATGAGAAATGGCCTTTCTCATTCAGTTTTGTACGAGACTCATGGCCTTCATGGCCTTGCATATTCCCTAATTTAATTTGCAAATTTACGTTTTCTATATATATAGGTCATCACTTATGTCAAAACCTTCCCTAATTTACAAATCTGAAAAAGAAATGGTCCTTTATCACAATTTTTTGCCAAATTCCACTTATTTCTAGAATCCATAACTGCACTTGGTGCCAAAGATTTGCTTTCATAGCTCCTTACAGTTCATACCCAAATTGCAGTCCCAAGTGTAGCCATGCATCACTAAGTAATCTGAATATAGTCGCCCTTTAGAAGAATTCGTTATTTTCAGTGATGCTAGTCATACAACATAGTTTCCACCGTTCTTTATTCTGCCTAAAATTCCAATAACAAGATTTATCTGGTTTGATACTGAACAAATCAAACAAATTTTTTATCACATTTACTTTCTTTATCCTGGTTTAGTGAGTTGTGTACATGCTGTACTGCAAAAATGTACTGTGTATGACCTTAAGAATCAACCCTGATATGTCCAATACAAGACCTAGATACAAGTCTTTGTACTTAGATTGAACTCAAGGCTGACTTAATTTCAACCTATTACCTGACCGTGGATAATACCTGAAGACATATGATTTGGCTTCTAACTTGTGATAGAATTCCTACAGGACATAACTGATACAATATGCTTGCCAGGCCTACTCCTTTAGGAAACCAAGGATACAAAGAACCAAATTTGATCTATGCTATGGTGTTCAGGAATAATCATCTTTAATACTTGTATTTGATGGAACATTTGCCCCTCAATTATTTTGTGGGTCCATTTGAACCACCTAGTTGGTTTATTATAAATATTTGTAGTCGTTTATTTTTGATGTCCATGTTGGTTGGGTTTGCAGTCAAGCTTTTTTGCAAGAAGCAAAGTTTAAGTGGAAATTACCTATAAAATAGTTTTAAGATATTAGAGCAGGACATGTTTGTGTGAGGAAGCTTTTGAACAGGTCCAAATAAATTATGCCTTGGAAAAGGGCAGTCTCCTTCCTATAACTTAAGTTTTGGCTCCCATGCCCCTGCCAGAAATCTCTCTTCTCTAATTCTTAATTTGCTATTTCAAAAATATCGCCTTTTTAACAATTTTCTATAGCTAGATATTTCATCTAAAGTTTTGCATTTGTATGTCAAAAAAATTGAAAGATAAACATTGTGAAAATTCAGAGTTTTAGATTCTAGTTCTCCAGTTCAGATTTAAACATTTTATGTTTAGGAATCTGGCTGAGGGTTTACAATAGTGGTTTCTAGTTTTTATTTTATAGGGTCTATAATAGAGCCAGGAGATGCACTATCTTGGCCTTGTGGATGGACATAAAATATGGATTCATGATTGGATACTCATGGAGAAGATAACTGAATAGTAGAAGCTAATTATTGTTGGAAAAGATCTTAAAGGCTTCGTAATTGGGGAATGGAAGGTTGGATGCATTGATCTCGAATAAAACCTTTTTCTAGGAGACTATAGGAGTGGAGGTGACAACCCTATTAATTAAAGGATATTGGGTGAAGTAGGGATACAAGTTTATTAATCAGAGGCTAATAAAGAAGAATTACATTACCGATTTTTATGATTGTAGCAAAGTTGTTAGGCTCTTTTTGATGAAACTCGATTGAAGGTTGCCAAAAACATTCAATCTCCCAATTTGCAATTAAGGGCAACATTGTATTGGTGGCAGATGATTGGCCAATAATTGGAAGAATGAAACAAGGCAAGAAATAACCACTTTGGAATAAATTTGTGATTGCATTTTTTTGGAATAAACACCCTTTTTGATTAGATTATAGTGAACCATGAGATTTTCATCGACTAGCTTGTATCAACAAAAACCCATACAAACCTTTGGAGGTTGAGCTCAAACTTCAGCCATTGGCCTACATTTTACAATAGCTTTGAGGTTTAAAGTTTTTACCCAGGAGGACTACTTGAGTTTTGAGAATATGAAATGGCAAGGTATTGTGGCATATTATTAAAGGTAAATTTCCCACACCAATTGGTAGAGACTATTTCTTCACCTAGGAAAACTACTTGAATTTTGAGATGGCAAGGCAGTATGGCATATCATTAAAGGTAAATTACCTACTTTGGTTGATTTGCAGAAATTATTCTTATTGATGGTTTGAATGAGTTCATTAGAGTGTTTGTGAACGCTTTGAAGGAAGATACTTGCAAGCCTAGACTTTAATGAGCAAAAGCATATAAGAAGTTTTTGTGAGTTCTCTTATAATTGCTTAACGCTCTAGTACTAGCTTAGGAGAAAGGGACAACTAAAAGCACTCAGAAGTTTAACTCATCTATTTCTCCATCTAGACAATTCAAGATGGTAAACCTTGCTACCAGGGTCATTTACACCAAGATTTTTGTTTGTTTTAGTTGCAAATATGTTTGGTTGAAGGGACACAAGTGTGATGTTGAAGACGTTAAGGATTGGCAGTGCATCAGGAAGATGCAATGAAAATAGAAGAAAACACTCATGTGGAGTACCATTAGTGACAGTGAGTAATAATTAATGTAGGAGCATCCTTGGTGAAATGAATTTATTTGGCATTTTTAAGACAATTGTATAGTATTGAGGGTATGACACCATGTTGAATGCTATTTTGTCAGAATTTGAGAAAATTCCATTGTTGGAATTTATATTATCATGATTGTCATTAAGATCATTTTCCAATCTTGTTCACGACATAATGTTAGAGAACCCTAGTCAAATGTAGAGGTCATTTTTTTTCATTTTGACTTGAAATGGAGTCATGTTTGGTATTTTTTAATATTTTCTTCCAATACAGTAAATCATATTTGGGATTTTTTTATTTTTTCTTCCAATATAGTAGTTATGTGACATGAGTTCCTATATTGGATGGTTGCATCCCTAAGCTGTAGGGGGAAGTTTGTTGAGAAGGGCACGTTCATTCACTTAAGCTCAATTAACAAATAAATTGTTTTCATTTAAACCCATTAGTCATTAGATGTGCATTTTGAAGAGCACTTAGTTATGCTAAGAGAAGGAGGTGGGGAGGTGAATAAGTATAACACCATTTTACTTTTCAAAACATAATTAACCATAGCAATAGCACACATGCAGGGTCTAGCAATTAAGAACACAAGACAAATGTACAATTTACATGGAGACCCTTGTGGGAAAAAACTGCAGCAAAATATTGCTTATATATAGATCTTCTTGTAGGCACCGACCTTCTTTCTTTACAAAGCTTCTTTCATAGGCACCAACTCACAGGAGACACCAATCTCTTCTAATGAGAGGCACCAAGCTCCCGATCTCTTTAGTTAGAAGGCACCAACCTTCTAATGAACAATATAATAATTTTTTTGAAACTTTCTCTTAGATCTACCCTAAATCACCTTCATAAATCTCCACACTACTTCATCAAAATCTGCCTTTAGAATCTCCAAAAAGTTCCTTCATAAGTTCTGCCATAAACCTCTAATAAATCTGCTCATATGTCTTCAAAAACTTATATGCCTTTTGAATCTGCTCTTTATACAAATGATATTCAATTAATTGCTTGCTTTCAAATGGACTCTACCATCTCAAATATTTTCACCGAGGGGGGCCGATTGATCAAGCATCATGTCTATTCAAAATGGATGCAACCTTCTCTTTAATATGCATCTGTTCATCTTCAAATTTGGGCAGCTAGATAGGGTTGGCCCAAAACAAGTATTAAATTAAATTTTAATTTTTAAGTCCCCAAAATGGGATGCTAACATGAGGAGGGTCGGCCTCATACACAAGCAAAATATTTTGCAATTTTTAATTTATTTCTTTTACTTCCTCAAGAGGGATGCCAACCAAGGAAGGGCACAAATATTTATTTCATTTTAAATTTTACTCCAAAGCATGGCCACTAACATTCAACTATGAACTCCTTCCTCAACCTTTGACATCTATGACAACAACATGGCCATGAACTCCTTCCTTTACCTTTGACATCAATGCCAACAATTTTCCACCCCTTTGTCATTGATGGCAACCTTGCAAAGAAATATTCTTGGAATGCAACAGGGACAAACTTCTCCCCCTGACTGAAATGTTCCCCTTACACTACTCCTCCCCCTTTGACATCAATGGCAAAGACTTTCCGGGGCTAAAGACATGTCAATGAATAGCTCCTCTTGAACACATGCTCCTTCCAAAGAACTTAGTGATTGGATGAGAGTGATATCACTCCCAATTTCTCCCTCAAGTATGTAAAAATCTCTTTTGGAAGGGGCTTTGTGAAAATGTCAACAATCTGTTCTTGTGTAGCAATGTACTCCAACTTCACTTGCCGATCAACTACCTTCTCTCTTAAGAAATGATAATTGATTAGAATATGCTTTTGTCTTACAGTGCATAGCCTGATTCTTTGAAATGTTGATTGCACTTGTATTGTCATAGAATATGAAGATGGGATGCTCATACTCAATCTTAATATCCTTCAATGTCTGTTTCATCCAAAGAACCTGTGTGCAACAAGTTGCCGTTGTGATGTATTCCGCCTCTGCAGTGGATAGGGAAATTGATGCTTGTTTCTTACTCAATCATGAAACAAGATTATCTCTTAGAAAGAATGCACCTCCACTTGTACTCTTTCTATCATCAATACTACCGGCCCAATTTGCATCTGTATATGCTGTTAAGGTGAAATCTTCATCTCTTGGGTACCATAAGCCAAAATCCAATGTACCTTTTAATTATCCGAGTATTCTTTTTACTGCTTGCACATGAGTTTCTTTAGGTGCAGCTTGAAATCTTGCCACCATACCAACTGCTTGCATAATGTTAGGCCTTGAATTTGTCACATATAACAAACTTCCAATCATTGACCTATAAAGAGTTTGATTTGCCTTGGGTGATTCATCATCCTTAATTTACATTCTCTTACCATGTGTGTACTCACAAGATTACAATCCTCCATTTTGAACTTTTTCAACATTTCCTTAAGATACTTGGCTTGCGAAATGAATATCCCTTTGTTTGATTGAGAAATATGTAACCCAAGGAAGAAAGATAACTCACCAAGCATAGACATTTCAAATTCTTTTGTATCTCTATGGCAAACTCTTGACACATATTGTTACTACTTCCTCCAAATATAATATCATCCACATACACTACAATTATCAACTGATCATTACCCATAGTCTTGATGTAAATATTGCAGGGTTACCCGGGGACGCGCCCCCCCCCTAAAATCCCCCGTCCCGGGTACTGGGGGACGGCAAGGGGACGGCAGGGGACGGCTGACCAGTCCCAAGGACAGCTAGGGGACTTGGGGACGGCCAAGGAACAGGGATGGCCAGGGGACTTGGGGACGGCTAGGGGACGGCTAGGGGACGGCTAGGGGACTTGGGGACGGCCAAAGGACTTCTGGGAGTCCCCTAGCTGTCCTTGCGACAGTTAACCATCCTAGAAGTCCCCTGGCCGTCCCTAGGATGGTCAACCGTGCCCCGCATCAAAGCATGGTCAAAACAAAACATAAAACACATTTTCATAGCAAGGGAGTGTGAACTTAATTATGTCCACCCATTAATTAAATTGGTGCCACTGCTTGTTGTCTTGAAACTTTGGATAAGTGTAACTGATACAATTATTCGAGAATCAATATTGGTTTATGTACTGAGGTGCCAAGATGAATCCAGTGAATAACCCAACACTCAGTGCTTGTTCTCAATGCTATTGTGCCTCATAAATAAGTCTCACAGGTCTTACTCTATTGTGAAGATGATACATAGCGGGCCTTGGGACATCTGATCATGCAAAACAATAACATGGTAACTGTGCAGATTATTTGCCTAATGCAACTCACTATCATTCTCAGAAGGCTGCACTCCCTTGTTCCAGTTATCAATAAACAAAAAAATTATCATCAGAGTATCTGCTTTCTTAGTTCAAAATCAAGCTAGGAAAAAATAATATGTCCTCACATCAATACTGGGGAATGTGCTGCGGCTTGTACCCATTCAGTCTTATGTTCTTCCATCCATCCACATGTAGTCTGGAAAGGTCTGAGCAACATCCAGTTTTGGCTGAAAGCACAGATTTTTCTTTGGGTCACCCTTCATGGTAAGGTACTCACAGCTGAGGCCCTAAAATCTATAGGGCTTTTTAGATCTCTTTAGTGCCTAGACTGTGAGGTACAGACTGAAGTTTCAACACATTTCTTTTCCCGATGCCTTTTTTCTAGAACTATATTGTCAGAATTTGCTAACTGGGTACAGACATGCTGTTTACAACTCTCTCTAGCTTCTGCTCAAAGACTATCTGTCATCAATTCACAAATGCTGCTGATAAAGATCTTGCACAGTTTCACCCCAATTTTCTTCATCTCAAATATTCAAAGAACAGAATGCAATAATCTTCAAAAAGATCAAGATAATCTCAAAGACTTTCATCAGGTCGACTCGGGCTCAAATTTACTGCACACCTCTAATAGTCTCTGAAAATATTGCTGACGGATGCACATTATCTAGTATTATGGCCAACAACTGGCTCATTCCCTTCCACTACAAAACCCCTGGCTTTATGATTCGTGGAAAAAGCAGATTGGGGTCCATCCCAACGAGGTAAGATGTCAATTCAAACTCAGTTTTGATGGAGCTTCACAAAACAACCATGGAAAATTAGGAAAAGAGGGTATAATCTCAAGATGAGCCAAGTATCAGTTGCTGCTAGCACATAGGCATTCAGATAAATAATATGGCTGAATCATGATCCCTGCTAACAGGTCTCCAAATATGCAACAGCTTGTACTAAAATCAGCCATAGTTGAAGGGAAGTTGGAGATAATTATTCTAAAACTTCTCAGAATGTATGTATAGACTGCAAATAAACTTTTCTTAGTTCAAAATCAAGCTTTCCATTGAATAAATGCTAACTTATTCATTAAGATCAATGCATACTCAATAAACCATATCAACTTGAACACAAATGTTATATGTGAATGTTCTATAATGTATATTATGCATGCCTTATCCATGTTATCTATTGAACAGTTAAAATTTCCCTATATTTTTAAAATTTTCCCTATATTTTTATATAGCCGTCCCCTGCCGTCCCTAATTTTGGCCTCAAAAATTGGAAACTTGGGGACTCGTCCTGCCGTCCCCTGCCGTCCCCGTCCCGGAAACTTGGGGTAACCTTGAAATATTGCTATCTGCAACTCCCTTCTTGAATCCTTGCCATTTTAGGTATTTATCAAGTCTTGCATACCATGCTCTAGGTGCTTGTTTTAGTTTATAAAGAGCTTTCTTCAATTTGTACATGTAATCCTTGTTTTCTAACAATGAGAACCCTTCTGGTTGTTCAATATATGCCTCTTCCTCTACATTGCCATTTAGGAAGGCCGACTTAACATCCATTTGATAGACCTTAATGTTTTTGAAACTAGCAAATGCTAAAAACATTTTGATGGCTTTCAATCTAGCTACAAGAGCTAAAATTTTTTCAAAGTCAAAACCTTATACTTGTGCATATCCTTTGCATGCCAACTTTGCCTTGTTCCTTACCACTTGACCATCTTCATTCAGCTTATTCCTGAAGACCCAC
This sequence comes from Sequoia sempervirens, assembly GCA_007258455.2. Classification (NCBI taxonomy): domain Eukaryota; kingdom Viridiplantae; phylum Streptophyta; class Pinopsida; order Cupressales; family Cupressaceae; genus Sequoia; species Sequoia sempervirens. The sequence goes on along the minus strand of VDFB02335820.1, from coordinate 8,337 downwards.
TTAGTGCCAATTACGTTTTCGTCTTTAGGTCTTGGGACAAGTTCCCAAGTTTCATTCTTTTTTATTTGATTTAGTTCCTCCTCCATGGCTCCTATCCGATATTTGTCTTCACTTGGTTCTTTGAAGTTCCTAGGTTCTATCTTGGAAAACAAAGACATGTCTTCATAGTATGATTTATTAGCCAATCTCTGCCTTGTCTTAATTTCTCCATCTTTGTCACCAATAATCAAATCTTCTGGAAGATTTCTTTGGACAAAATATGGATGGTGTTCTAGATTGATGTTCTTAATGGTGTCTTTGGATCTCTTTGCTCAAGTATCTCCTTTTTAGTTTCTTCCACTGCTTCCTTGTCTTTCCAAATTTCCTCAATTTTAGGAACACCTTCTTGGGCCTTTCTTCGTAATTTCTTCCTTCATCTACTTTCACATTTGCACTTTCAATGACCTTATGCAGCCTCTTATTGTAACATCTGTTTGCTTTACTTCTTGAAGAGTAGCCAAGCAATATTCCTTAATCAGCCTTCGACTCAAACTTTCCCAAATCTTCATCTCTCCTTATATAACTTGTATTGCCAAACATCTTGTAATACTTAACCGTTGCAGGTCTTCCTTTCCATAACTCATATGGCGTTTTGTTATCGTTCACTTTGATTTGTCCACAATTTAAAATATAGAATGGCGTATGAACCACATCTCTCCAAAATGTGTTAGGTAACTTGGACTCATTTAGCACTGCTCTAGCCATTTCTTGAACTATTCTATTCTTCCTTTTCACAACCCCATTTGGTTGTGGAGTTCTTGTAGCCGAATAATGTCTTCTTATCCTGTGCTTTTCATAGAAATCTTCAAACTCATTTGAAGTGAATTCTCCTCCTCTATCTAATCTAAGACATTTGATCTTTAAGCTCATTTCATTCTCCGCTAAGGCTTTGAATGCCTTGTCAAAAACTTCAGATTTTTCTTTTAAAAATGTGACACGAGTCATTCTAGAATAGTCATCAATTAACAACATGAAATACCTCTCTCCTTGCATGCCTTTTGTTCTGGTTGGACCACAAAGATCCGTATGTATAAGCTCCGACCATTTCAATGTAGAGTTTCCCTTCGATTTAAAACTCACTCTATTTTGCTTCCCAAGTTGACATTGCTTTCAAGCTAAGTTGCCGGTTCTGGTATGGGTTCAGGTTTGGGTTCGGGGGTTTGGTTCGTGATGCAGGGGCATCGCTTGAATCTATGAATTTGCCTTATCTTAGGGATCGAGTCAGTAAGATTAGAGATGTAGTTGCCTTTGGCATAAAGTAATAAACAGTTTGAGGACAAATGAGTGATCAATGAGCAGTTGGAAAGAAGATAAATGGTTGCAAAGCATCAGTTACGAAGGAGGGAAGTCATTATGAAGTGGAACCGTTATGGGAAGAAGAAGGCCGAGAAAGAGAATGATATCAGAAAGATAATATGAGACAAAATGAGAGAGAATGGAGGAGGCTGCGATTTGGGGAAAAGACAGTGGGAGCCAAGACTCGGTGAGACCCCAAGCGATGGCCCTTGAAGCAATTCGGTGGAGTTGATTCTTGAGGAGAAGACTGTTTTGGAGCATGTGAATAGCTTTGATTATTATTTAAAATTCTCACCACAAAGGCATGGAAAGTCAAATGGGAACAACAATATTAATAAACTAGATTATGAACCGCCTCATCTCGGATGTATGTAGATTAAAGTTTTGGTGCCTTGGGAAATATTGCATAAACATTTTAGTATGTATTAAATAAATAATTCCAGTGTCTAGTTCAGCCAACAAGATGCCTCATTGGAGGAATATCAGTAGGGGGGAGATGAAACACCAAGAGGTTTAGTCTTTCGGGAATGTTGGCGGTGTACAGATTTAACGTGTATGGTGATCCAATATACGATATTTGATTTTTGAGTTCCTCACTCAAGGTGTAGCCGGGAGTTTAATTGAGCAATTGAAATATTCAAAGATCAAATTCATTGTGGAAGGGTGACGCCTTAGTTCCTTGGAGGCGATTTGTTTTATGTCCTTCATTTTCTCATTGCAAGTACGAGATGAAAACAGATTGATGGTATGAAAAAGGGAGTTGGCCTCTTGGGCACGAAGTAGAGGAAGGCAAAGTAAGAGTTGCCTGATTAGTGGGAATAAGATCGGCTAGGTGAGAGAAAAGGAAGTGCCTGAGTTTGAAGGGTGTCGTAAGTATAGGAGAGAAAAGTGTGTGTGAGAAGAGGGAATACTAAATTTTCTTGTGGTGTTGAGAGGCCATTGAGGTCATATATGTAAATTTTGTTGGAAAGTTATTCTGTTGAATTGAATTAAATAGAATCAAATAGAAATTTTGTGTTGCAATCTGTATATGTGTTGTGTGTTTGTTTAAGGCAGGAGATAGTTTCCGTCCTCCATCAATTGGTATCAGAGCCCAAAAGATCTGGGTGGAGAAGTTATTGTTCTTGTTCAAAAGTTTTTGAGTTGCAGATTGGCAAAAGATCCGGGCAGTAAAAGTTGTTATGAGATTTGGTAGTTTGATGAACTTAAATTCTTGAAGAGTTGTGTGTTGTGCAGAGATTGGCAGCATTTGAAGTTAGGAAAAGAGTGGAAGATGCAGAAACAAATTGGTAAAGGGAGTATTGAGAAAAGGGACAAGAAGAGAGAAAACAAAAGAAGCAAGATGCCGAATTTGAAAGAGAGCTGGCAGCATTAAGAAGAGATTTGGAAGCATACAAGCAGTGGCTAGAAGAGGAAAACCAAGATTATGTTTGGGTTTGGCCAATGAAGAAAATGAAATGGCCTGTAAAGGAAATCTTTGAGAAAAGAAAAAGGCAAAGGATGAATGTTTTAAGAAGAGAGGATAAGATTAAGAGAGGATCCCATCGAATTTGGGACAGCAGAGAGTTGCCTATAGAGCAACATGGACTAGAAGAGGTCAAGAGAGTTCTCATTGAGGAGAACATGAGAAGAGAAAAGAGAGTAAGAAGGAAAGAGGAAGTAGTGCAGCAAAGAGCACTTGGAAAAGAGGTTAAAGAAGATAGGAGAGTGGCTCTGAAGAAGGCACTAATGGAGACATTGTGGTCTCTTGTATTATTTGCTAATATTTTGTTTTCAGATGTGTATGCAGGTATGAAGAATGTGTTGAAGAAGGTAAAGAATGAGGCCTTGAAGATGATGAAAGATGGGGCAAAAATAGCACTTGAGAAAAGAATTGAAGATGAGAAGAGATTAGTGGCAGCAATATGCCAAGAAAAGTTTGCAGCAGAGGTACATTGTAGAGTACTTGAGAATGCAAAGGATTTGGTTGCTGAAGATTCCCAACATGATGATGGAGATGAAGAAGAAGCCATTGAGTTTCATGAAGCCAGTGATAGATGCAATGTAGAACAGCAGGTAAAAGAAATTCGTAATGTTGAATTTAGTTGTAAAAATGGAAAGAAAAATGTTGCTTTTGATCAAGTTAATAGAAGAAAGAATGTGACTGAGCAAGTTAATAAAGGGGAAGAGGAAGTGATTGATCATGGGTATATACTCCCATGTTGGCAAAAGAAAAAGATTGGTGAGGGGCAGCAGTTAAGGTATAAAGAGATAGATGCTTTTGGTCATGTTTGTGCTAACAAGCAGGTGCAAAGGATGCAAGATGTGCACATGAATAAATGGAACCCAGATTTGAGGGTGAATTGGCAAGCAAGAAGTTATAGAGATGATGTCTTTAATAACGGAGCAGATTATGCATTGAGAAGACCAAGTGCAGCAATCAAGAGAGATCGGCCCAAGACTATGGGAAATAAAGTATGGAAGATTAAGATAGCGAAAGAATGTGTTGTTGCAAGGCATGAGGATAAGGAGATGATTTCTGAGAGTATGAGAGACGAAGAAGAGACCAAGGAAAATGAACAAGAGAATCATGATAAAGGATGAGAAAGAGGATCAAGGCCAAGAGCATGCAGTAGTGTTTGAGGAAAAGAAACATAGGAAAAGGAAAATTGCAAAGTCCAAGGTGAGCCAATGTGAGTGTGATAGGCACAAGGAGAAGTTGGGTAAAAGCCTTGAACATAAAAGGAATACAGCAGTGGCATATGATGAAAAGCCTAAAATTGCAGATATGGGAGCGGCAGTAAATAAAGAAGGTAATGATGTGGCAGCAGTGATCAAAGAAGGTATTGTTGGAGCAGCAGTGGTCCAAGGAAGAGAAGACCCACAAAAGAAGGACGAAGACAATGCAGAGGTAGAACTAGAAGTGGGAGAAGTAAATGAAGATGAAGCCCAGCAAAGTCAAGTTAAAGAGGATGTCCTTGAAGAAGTAGAAAGAGGTACAACAATTAAAAACATTGAAAAAGACTTGTGGAAACAATTTGCAGATATAGAGAAAGAGTGGGATGAAAAGGTTGCAGGTATGGAGATGTAGAGGACAGTGAAGGAAACCATGAAGAAGATTGCAGATAATGATAAAGATGTTGTTGCAATAATGAAGGTGACAAATTTTGAGATGAATTTGATGAACCATGAGATGGAAGATGAATCTGGAGATATTTTGTTGCAGCGGTTGGCCATGGACGAAGAATGGCTGGAAATGTTGTTGGATGGGAAGGTTGCGTGATGGGAGCAGCTGCAGTAAATGTTGATGATATAGTGAATGATGTTAAAGATGTGGAATATTTTCCATGTGTTTATGATGTGTTGTGTGTAGATGAAAGGTGGAGCAGAGCTTGGAAAAGAATGATGGATCATAGTGATGACTTTGTGCAAATAGAGCACAGTAGTGGACAACAATGTTGGAAGGATGTGGCATTTGGGCCAGCGAAATTGTGGAAGAAGCGAAAGAAGTAGAGTGATAGATGAATACCCACATGTGTAGGAGCACATGTTCTTTTGCCCCCTAGGGAGTCTGATGCAGGGGCATTGCTTGAATCTATGAATTTGCCTTATCTTAGGGATCGAGTCAGTAAGATTAGAGATGTAGTTGCCTTTGGCATAAAGTAATAAACGGTTTGAGGACAAATGAGTTATCAATGAGCAGCTGGCAAGAAGATAAATGGTTGCAAAGCATTAGTTATGAAGGAGGGAAGTCGTTATGAAGTGGAACCGTTATGGGAAGAACAAGGCTGAGAAAGAGAATGATATCAGCAAGATAATATGAGACAAAACAGGAGAGAGAATGGAGGAGGTTGCGATTTGGGGAAAATAAGGATAGTGGGAGCCAAGACTCGGTGAGACCCCAATCGATGGCCCTTGAAGCAATTTAGTTGAAGCAATTCGGTGGAGTTGATTCTTGAGGAGAAGACTGTTTTGGAGCACGTGAATAACTTTCATTATTATTTAAAATTCTCACCACAAAGGCATGGAAAGTCAGATGGGAACAACAATATTTATAAACTAGATTATGAACCGCCTCATCTTGGATGTATGTAGATTAAAGTTTTGGCACCTTGGGAAATATTGCATAAACATTTTAGTATGTATTAATTAAATAATTCTAGCGTCTAGTTTAGCCAGCAAGACGCCACATTGGAGGAATATCAACAGGGGGGAGATGAAACACCAAGAAGTTTAGTCTTTTGGGAATGTTGGCGGTGGATGGATTTAACGTGTATGGTGATCCAATATACGATATTTGATTTCTGAGTTCCTCACTCAAGGTGCAGCCGAGAGTTTTATTGAGCAATTGAAATATTCAAAGATCAAATTCATTGTGGAAGGGTGACGCCTCAGTTCCTTGGAGGTGATTTGTTTTATGTACTTTCATTTTCTCATTGCAAGTATGAGATGAAAATAGATCGATGGTATGAAAAGGGGGTTGGCCTCTTGGGCATGAAGCAGAGGAAGGCAGAGTAAGAGTTGCCTGATTAGTGGGAATAAGATCGGCTAGGTGAGAGAAAAGGAAGTGCTTGAGTTCAAAGGGCGTCGTCAGTATAGGAGAGAAAAGTGTGTGTGAGAAGAACACTAAATTTTCCTGTGGTGTTGAGAGGCCATTGAGGCCATATATATAAATTTTGTTGGAAAGTTATTTTGTTGAATTGAATTAAATTGAATTAAATAGAAATTTTGTGTTGCAATCTGTATACGTGTGTTGTGTGTTTGTGTAAGGTAGGAAATAGTTTTCGTCTCTATCAATTCGTGGGTTTGGCTAAATTTTTTGGGGGGGGAGGGGGGGGGCGGGGGTGAGTGGTGCGAGGGGGGTTCGGTTTGTTATATATATATATATATGCAGCCTAGAAGCATGAAGTAGGATTAGAATATCACATAACATCATATAAACAACAAAACCACCATAAACTTGAATTTCATTTAAAACATGCATAATAAATATTCATCGTTAAATATATATATATATATATATGCAGCCTAGAAGCATGAAGTAGGATTAGAATATCACTAACATCATATAAACAACAAAACCACCATAAACTTGAGTGTCATTTAAAACATGCATGATAAATATTCATCGTTCAAACTTCAAGTTCAATATTACAACACTTTTAATCATCAAATGAATTATCTAAATCATCAATATCTAATTCACATTTGTCTTAAATTCTCTTAGAATAGATAAACTTCATCAGCTGTTATAAAATTTCTAAAGAAGTTGCTGTAACTATAATATCTAAGCAGCTAACATTGAAAACCTCGAAGTTGTTGTGACAATGGGAAAGGATTTATACCAGCACATGAATGATGCTGATCAATAGCCTACTTGTAGGGGGTCTCAAATAAATGTATCAACTTGTGATGTCAGAAAATATAGGCTGCTAGTATTGCATTGCTTTGTCCCTTTAAGCCATACGATACATCCAGGTAAGCATTAGCTAGAGATTTGTATTCAAACCTTGTGGCCTAAAGCTTTGTTTGTTGGGTGTTGTAGGCAATCGGTCTAACATTGTTATTGATTTATGTTTGTTAATTTTAGATCAATAGAGTAGCCATGAATTGCAAGTTGTAACTTGTATCAATATGCAATGGTACTTCTTTTAGGGTTCCATTGGGCACTGGTCAAAGTCAAAAGGAGAAAACAATTTAAAAAATGCAAAAAATAGTAGATTTAACTCCGCTTGGGCTGTGGGTTTTGCTTGGGTTCGACTTGGGTTTTCCCTGGATTCGACCTAGATGAACTAGGCATCATTTTGAAGCACCCTGAGAGAACCCACAGGCGGACTGGCCCAGAACCTGAACCGGATTCAAATTGGACCCGAACCTGTCCCTTAGACAAGCGAACCCGGTAATAGAGTTACAAGTGATGTTTGAGGGCTTTGAAATCTTCGGCATGTTTCTCATAGCTTCCTCATGGCTTTGTTAAGATTTCAATAAATTTATAATTTAATTTTAATTATATTAAGAAGGCATTAAATTTTATTATATTCCATCATATTATATTATCTGATTTATAATTATATTAAGAAGGCAATAAGTTTTATTTGATTTTATAATTTATTCCATTTTTATTTTCCTTTTATCTACTCCTTTTTATTGTCATTATCAACCTCGAACCGTGAGCCACCCTCTCCTTTCTCCTCTCTCTCTTTTTAGCTTAATTTGGTCTGCAACAAACCATTTTCTCCTTCAGCTCTCTTTCATCCTGATGATGAATCACGTAGTGTGATTTGAAATGTTGATGAAATAAACGGCGACAATCAAATCCATAAATTTTCTCAAGCAACAAGATGGGTTGTCGAAACTTGATATCTTTAAAAGATTGTCAAATTTTATATGCCCATTCTTTCGTACCATAACCAACTTTCTTCTTCTTGACTCATACATCTTTCTCCTCCGTCCTCCGATCTCACTAAGAACATAGAGATTGTCAGCTGCTCTTTTGGCTTCTGCCACTTGCTTTCCTGCTTTGCTGATTTCACATTCTTTTGCATGAAATGTAAGAGTGTGGCCTTGGTCACATGTTTGACTTACACTTAGAAGATTATGTCTCAGCGCCTCACATATAGCACATTCTCGGTTCCGTTTTACCATTATGAAGGCTAAGCGTGCCTTTCCTTGATATCTTTGCGAAAGCATTATCTCCAAATTTCATTGATCCACCATTCACTTGTTTGAAGGGAAGAAATTTACTCTTTATCACATGTAATATGTTTTGAACAACCACTTTCAATATACCATTGAGCTCCTTCATTTCGTGTGTGTAGGGCTGTTTGAACCAGCATGGATTTTTCTTTCTTTTCTTCTTCCTTCTTCTTTCTCCATATTTTTGAATTCTCCTCTTTTTTCTTGATTGCTGTTTCTTCCTTCTTACTTTGTTTGGATGGTTCGACAATGCTGCTTCTACAAAATTTTGTTGTATGCCAAAAAATATTGCACTTGTATTGTTGTAATCCACGAGAGGAGCAAAAG